>ML786350.1:609992-635447 GCA_009831015.1 Picea engelmannii | reverse complement strand
GTGAAGTAATGAGTGTATTATAATTCAAAGTGAATAAAAAATAAATTATTTCAATAATAAATTTAATGGAGAAATTAGAAGTGGGTTAACCCTAAAATAAGGAAAGTGGGGCCAAGTGACCTAGAAGATGTTTTTAAGGAAGCCACTTGGAATAAGACACAAGTCTCTCCCATTTTAATAACACTTGAGAATATTGAATATATATAGGTGTCTGAGGTAACCAAGGATATATAAGATGAAATTCTGAGGGAAGGTCAAGAAAAGAAGGCCGAAATACAAGGAAGGATAAATTCTTTTGATGGTGCTTTCTAAGGTATGTTATTTATAGGTCATCTCACCATTTTCGCTACACATTTTTTTATATAATGATTCAGATCATGAAATTGCTATGAAATTGAGAAAACATATCCAATTATATGTGGTAAAAAATTCAGCCTGTGGGTCATTGTATTTTTGGAGTTACACTCCGTGGAAAATAGGGTTTGTGGCAAGTCCTAAAACTAGTAAAAAACATGTTTTTTAGGTAAAAACGTCATAAATTCTTCATAGCAGATCCAAATTCAATGAAAACAAATGTGTTGGTTAGGGTAAATTATTTAGTATGTTTTTTAATAGTTTCAAATCAATTACACAAATATTTCGTGAGGGGCACTCTCTAGAAGGTTGCTCTCTAGAATAATCTAGAATTCAACAAGGTATGTCATTTTTGCTAAAACGCCTTTTCTGAGAGGTTCCAAGTAGTGACACCTGGAGGAATTACATAAAACACACTGAATAACATTGTGTATCAGTTTCATATCTTTATACATTACAGGTCCAAATCTATGATTACTTCAATTTAGGGTTGTTGACTAATCCAAAACTAGGCATGTGAGACTAAATAAAAGTTTGATGAAAATGCTAGTCTCTTGTTGTTGAAGTTAAGGAAGGTTTGCATGAATGTGATTATATACACTAGGTATATTACAGAGCTACAAATAATATTTGGATGATGAAATTGATGAGGGAATTTGGTTTAGGTACATGTTGAGTACATGGTTGAGACAAGTAGTTGATGAGTTGCCACATACATGAGGTGTATAGTTGATGATGTTGGTACATATTGATGGGTCATAGTTGATAAGTAGTTGACACATGATTGGTGCATACTTGGTACATGGTTGGATGCACTTTTTTATGGTACATGGTTGGATGCACTTTCTGATGGTACAAGTTGATTACAGGCTATTTGGTACGGGTTGGTTCATGGTGAAAGAATTGTGTGAAGGACTTAGCTTGAACAGTAGCTTGAAGACTCCAACAAGTCTATCAAGAGGATTTGATCTTCTTCATACAAGGATTGAGCAAGTGTGTGTGTTGGAGCCAAGAGACATCGAAAGGAATCTTGTGACATCAAGGCGATCAGGTTGTAATCTTTACTTTCAATCAATATGATACAGTGGCATGACCCTTTCCCATAACTCTATTCTCACTTTATTGTGTAATTCCTTGATCATACACATAAGTTGACTGTTGAATAAATTTCTCTATCTTCACTTTGGTTGGTTTTTGTTGTCTTGGTCTTGACCTCACGAGAGTATCAGAGCGAAGCAGGAGCAACAAAGAGCCTAGGAAGCGATATTAAGGTATGTTACTTGTTCCTTCCTACTAGATAATTCAATGGTCAAAACTTAGGGAAAGAGTCATGTCCTATCCTGTTTTGTTCTAGATCCAGGTGGATCTAGAGAGATCTGTTAGTGTCTGCACCTACCGATTAGTCCGATAACATCCCCCTCTCAGTAATACAACAACACCTTCATTGTCACATAGTCCATCGAATGCTTCACCTCCCTTCCCTTGGACTTTAGGAACAAGCTGGAGAAAAATTATTAGAGCTCTGTAGTTGGTGCTAGAATATCTCTAGGAGAAAACCACTTCCCAACAAACTCTCTCACCTAGAGGGAGTTGCCCATAGGTCTGAAAACCTGCCTCTTCAACCACAACCACCTCCCTCACATGGAGAGAGTGTTTCACACAGGCCTGACAACCTACTTATTCAACTTCGTTCCTGCACGAGGAAAAAAACAAGGCTCAGCAAGGAAAAAATGACAACAACAAGCCACACTCAGCCAAGGGACTGCATAGCCACAAAAATCAATAATTATGACACACATGACATAGAAAAGTATGGGATGCTTGGGCTTCACAAAGGACGCAGATAAGTCCACAGTTCTCCCTGGGTTCACAGGAAACACATGTCATTTTTCCCGCTTCCTGCAAGTGGTTTCTCGGTTGACCATGTATGTATAGAGGTCAATGATAGAGACCAGTGAGTTTAGACAGAGAATGCAAAATGGTAGCACAAACAACCTTCACTGTGTGTGATTATGCAAATGCAAACGCAGAGCCAAAAATGGGTACTGGTGGAGGATGGAAGAATTGCCAGCGAACTCAAGTAAAGCATGATATAATGGGGATCCAACTCCCAAAATGAGTTGAATCTTGGGTTTTAGCTACATGAGCCCAGGTTAACACATGTATTCCTGGAGCTACATGCACTCCACTTCTCATACATTCCTTTTCTAGGAACTTGGGACAACACTTGGTCAATTTTCTACCTTAAGCTTTTAGGAAATAATAATAAATTATTATCCCCTTTAGAGGTAACCCCCCTAGCTTATCCCCTAGGCCCAAACCTTCAGCCCCCTTTCCCTTACCCATCCTTGTGGAAACTTAGTCCCCCATCACTCTTTCTTCATGGTTGGTCTACACGCAACAATGTTTATATATTAACAAAGTGCATAATTACATGTACAAAAACAAGCTCATGGCCTTTAACACTGAGGCTCTCTGGCCTACTTACACATAAGCTTACCAGCTTATAATTTCTCGACTCAGCAGCCTATAAACATGAGTACAATTCATAATATAACTAGGGCACGCCCTTTGGATATTACATAGGTATTATGGATTCATTGACTGAATATTGTTTGTAAATTAATTTGAGCTGTAGGTACTTGAAAAAAAAGAGGCTATTGGAACTAGATGTTGTAATGAAAGTTACTCCAACCATATGGTGGGCCAGACATAAAGAGGGGATGGAAGGTTGGTCGCAGTGTAGAAGACTAATGCACATGATATTTGGTACTAAGTTAGAGAATATTTTGTATAATTATACATGGGTAAGTAACCTCATAGATCATGTGCAACAATGCAGAAATAGATGGAGTTTGACATTGAAGGAGGAATGGAAATAAATATTTATACATACACTGGATACAATTCCCAAGAACTGGTATTTGGAGATGGAAATGCGCAGAGAAACAATACGCTAGGATGATTTGGTTCAAAGTTTCGAGGTAACGTTTTATTTTGAACATGAACCTCCATCAATAGACGCAACATTAAAGGTAATTTGAATCAATATATTCTTAGAACAAGGGTCTATGGAGGTAGTATCGGTATGTAGTGCACGCAGAGCTTCGATGACTATCCATGAATTATTGGAGTGTTACAATGTAATGAAAGAAGAACAAGATGAGGAAGATCCAAGAAATATGAAAGGAATCGAATATGAGGGAAAGTGTGTAGTAGAAGGGATAGAGCTTGAATCTGCTACGTATACACAACCAATAAAGACGTGAAAGGTAAACATTGGGATGACAAAGAATCCAAAGTTTGCCCAGATAGGAAATTATTAGAATGATGAAATAGTGGAGAATATTATAGATTTATTGCATGAGTATCAAGATCTATTCCCAGCTACATTATCAGAGATGAAAGGGATAGATGGGGAATTATGTGAGATGAATATCTCGTTGAAACTAGATGCTAAACCAGCGTGACAGAGACCCTACAGGTTAAACCCGAAGTATAAAGAAAAGGTGAAAGCATAAACATACAATATTTTGGATGTAGGGATCATCAAAACAGTGGTGGAATCATAGTGGATAAGTCCAATGGTGGTACATAATAACACAACCATAGGAATTAGGATTTGTGTAGATCTAAGGAAGCCAAATGATGCATGTCTACATGATCCATTCCCAACAATGTTCACAGATGAGGTATTAGAGAATCTAGGAGGGCGAGAGGCTTATTCTTTCAAATATGGATTCTCAGGTTATTATCATATCAAAATTTCATAGGAATATAGGTATAAGGATACTTTTGCGATAGAGTGGGGAAGTTATCAATACATAGTAATTCCCTTTGGACTAAAGAATGAACCTGTAGTTTTTTCAAGAGTTGTGGTTGCATCTTTTAAGGAATTTATTCATAAGTTCCTTGAAGTATAATTAGATAATTCAAATGTGTTTAAATTACTAAAATATCACATAGAAGTACTCAGGTTAACGTTGGATAGGTGTTGACAATGTCATACTTTGTTGAATTTGAAGAATTTTATTTTTTGCGCATCGTTTGGCATTTTGTTGGCCCATGTGGTATGTAAATAGGGATTATTATTGGATCCTACAAATATTGCAATGATTCTAGATTTACAACCACCCACATCAGTCAGAAAACTAAGGGAAACTTTGGGTCACACAGGATATTAAAGGAAGTTTATCAAAGGTTATGAGCATATTACAACACCTATGGAGAAGGAAGCGAAGTTACAAGGGAATGAGGATTGTTAGAAGGGTTTGGACATATTAAAATAGAAATTGGTGACTGTGCCGATTTTGATATTTCTATACTGGAAGAAGGAGTTACATGTTCATGTAGATGGGTCTTCCATAGACTTGGACCCATTACTATCTCAACCAGGTGAAGGAGACATAGATCACCCAATTGATTTTGCAAGTAGGAAATTTTCCATAGCAAAGAATAATTATACTATCATAGAACAAGAAGGATTGTAAATGGTATATGCATTATAGAAGTTTCAACATTATTTATTCATTTCTCACTTTAATATGTATACATACCATTTTGCACTAAAATACTTAGTGAACAAGCCAATATTAGGGGGGAGAATATGTTGGTGGTTACTGTTATTCCAGGAATACGACTTTGAGGTTATTGTGAAGAAAGAAAAGTTGAATGCAGGTTCAAATCATCTATCATGCATACTATCAAGAGAAGATGCAGGAAACATAGATGACAACTGTTGGCCCTTGGTTATGGAAGGAAGCGAAGAACAAGGAAGAAAATATAAAAAGCGAGCTTTGCAGGATACATAGTGACTGTCACTGGGTCGAAGTGAGCAAAAGAACAGAAAAGATGGAGTGAAGTGCGGAAAAGTAAGTCGTTGGATGAGGAGATTAAGGATGACAGATCAACAAGGAATATGGATTGAGGATGACTCAGGAAGTGGAAAAAGCCAGCATTATATACTTTGGAGCACTATGAGATGAAGAAGGAAATATAGGCTGGCGAAGCCCGAAAAAAATGGGTCAAGTTGACCTAGGGTTGTAGACATCTAGGGTTTTGGTAATTAAGGTTTTGACACCTAGGTTTCGACCTAAGGCTACCGGTGAGGGATTGTAATGTATAAATAGAGGTCGAGAGGACCTAGGTCGGGTTAGTACTGTTGTTAATCCTTGTTATTGGTTGATTGTTCATTGAAAGAATGTTGTACTGTGAGTACGAGAAGTGTTGAGAGTGAGAGCCTTCTGGTATTGGAAGATCTTCAGTTGGGTGTGAAGATCAAGTCCTGCAGCTGGGTGCATAGGAAGGGGAGAAAGAGAGAGAGAAGAGAAAGGATATGTTGGCCAAGAGTGTAGATCAGAACTATAAGCTTTATCTTAATATATCATAAGCATAGTTCTGTGGATGTAGCCCTAGAGAGAGGGTGAACGACGTACATCTGTTGTTGTGTGTGTGATTGATGCTTTGAGCTCTGTCATTGTTATATTGTTATCTGCATTATTATATTAGATCATATCTATATCTATGAAGGATAGATCTAGATAGTTGAATGGTATATGAATGTTATGTTGTTGTTGTAATAAGAACCACTTGATATTCCCCTGGTTGTAGACATTTCTATCCTACAACCCCCTCATAGCTGCTTCGGGTGAGACTGCATCTGCTTCGCAGGTGCTTCCGAAAGGGTCAGTAGCTAGGGCTTGTTGGTGCACTCTTGGAGATGAACCCTGGGTCTGCCTCTATCCCAACAAATGGTTCCATTGTCAGGATGGGAATCTTTTTAAGGGAATGTCAAGGTGGTTCCCATAGAAGACATAGATTCAGAAGTGGATAGAGGATCAAGAAAAGGAATTCGCTGAAGTCCAGAACAAGAACTCGAAAATAAGCACTAAATATTGGCTACAAAGATACATCTTCACCAAAATTCATGAGATATTCTTTGGAGGAATCCATCAGGAGCTACACGAGTGGTTGGCCAGGTTAGTTGACACACAATTTGAAATCAGATCTAGACCTCATGTGGTTTGGATGCCAACATTGATCTAGAAGGTTAATAGAGTCGACAACGCTGTATCCAGAGTAGTAGATCAATGGTTTGATAGTACCATCGAAGGGTATATCACTGAGTTTTTTGTTGATAGAACATAATTGTATATCCAAGCCGAGAGATACTTTTTCAAAGGACCTAGAGGAAATTTTTTTCACTTCCTGAAGCTAAGAATCAATATGCTCTTGTATGAAAACCACATCTTGAAGATACAGTAGATTGATCGGACCTAAAAAGGCTAATGTTCAAGATCTTAAATAGTGACAATGACACAGAAGCAGGACATATGCACAATGGGAAAGTATTCCGAGGAGTTCACCCTGAGAACCTGCTTAAGAAAAACTATGGAGAAGAGGGTTACTATAGTGGATAAGAGGTAGATCTAACCGATGAAGAGCATCTAGAGCCCACCAGAACATAAGAAGGGGAAGTTGAAGAACTGCGCCAAAATGAGCCAGAAACCTCAGGAACTGTGCGATCTACTAAATTAAGTAACGTTAATCCTCTTGTTGTCCCAATAATACTTAGCAGTCAGAATAGTCAAAACCACTAGAGTCTTCAGAGTACTGTTACTAGTAGCTCAACATCTACTCAGACAAGAACCCTAATCATCTCTATGGAAGATGAAATGAGACTCCCTATCTTTAGAGGAGATGGATCTAAAGATCCAGATCAACATTGGTTTCTGTGTGAAGCTGTATGGAATATTAAAAGTATCACCGATGAAGCCATCAAGAGAACCCAGTTCAACACTACGCTAAGGGACCATGCACTGAGTTGGTACATAAAACTTGTCCAAGGACTGACACAACCTAAGCCCCTGAATGAGATCAAGAATGCACTGATTACATATTTTAAGAAACCTAAGTTGGAGTCACAGTGTATTATGGAACTAAAATAGATTAAACAAAAGGTAGCAGAACCTATTTGGGAGTTCGACCAGAGATTCAAAACCTTGATAGGCTGATTAACTTTCCAGATCCCTGATGAATGGAAAAAAGAATGGTTCATCACTGTGCTATTACCAAACATAAGAGTCCCTTTGATGTAGTATAAGATTTCATCTCAGGCAGAACCTCTGGAGATTGTTGTTGGGAAATTATACCCTACGGACTAACAAGCTAGGGCTTAAACTTGCATGCAGATCATGACCCTTAAGAAATTACTTTTAACCTTCTACCCCAAACCTAAAACCCTTTTTCACATGCAAACATGGGAAGAATCAACTAACTGTTTTATCGATGGTCGGTGTAGATCCTCCGTTGAGCTTTATCCCATTGCTTTTGCTGCTCCTTCCAAAAAGTGATCCTACAATCAAGACAAAACTATGCATGCATGCTATTGTTCTACTAGAGGATTAGAGATTAAACATAAATCAAATGAAACACATGAGACTCGTGCATTTGGGACGGGAAAAGTATCTTTTTATTAATCTCAAGATGAATCAACTTACAATGATTATAGAGACCGGCCACCGTTCCTTGATCCTGATCCTGGGCTCCTCCTCTTCTTTGTCCTCCAACTGCTTTGCTTGAATTCTCCTAAAGCTTGAGGAAAGGCTAAAGGGTTGGGACAAAACAGATTCGGCAATTGGGAAAAGTTTCTTTGCTATGATTTTCCTCCTTTGAATAGTACCCCTACCCCTTCTTTTATAGGCTAGAAGGAGCTAGGGTTTTAGACGAACTCTCGGCCATGCATGGCTGGGAGTTCCAGTTAACTGACCCAAAGCTTTTCGTTCCGTCGGAAACTTTCCTGATTTTTTTCTTTGTTAGGTAAACACGGGCTATAGTGGGCCAACCAGCATTCCAACGCGTGCAGTAGAAGGCCAGCAAGCGTTCCAACGCGCTCAGTAATAGGTTAGGGCGCGAGTTGCTTAATTTAAGTGGTTTTTCAAGGTTTTATTCAACATGGCTTTGGCAAGGAAGAGACATGAGTTGGCCTGATGCCAGGTAATCCTGTGTGGTGCATTTTAGGTTTATAACAGAGATCGCCATGAATCTTGAATCAACACCGATGGGAGAATCTAGCTCAGGCATTAGCCAGATCATGATCCAGCTAACTAGTTTGTCTTTACAGGTTGAGGATATGAAGAAAGATAAGGGAAAATACAAAAGGGAAGATATCTGGTGTGTAAGATGCATATCTGAAGGCCATGATAAGGAACACTGCCCCTTATTTCATGATTACTTGGCATTAGGGGCACCGAGCCCCTTAAATAAATATAACCTAACCTGGTGTGATGTATGAAGAAATAGGCATCGCCCAGGTGAGTGATACTACATGCAGAATTATGTCTAGACACCCACAAACTTGTACTGTACATTCTGTCAATTCGTGGGGCATGATGATTGAGATTGTAGATCTTATGATCTCATGCATGAAAGGTTGAGAGACATATACAAGATTAAAGGAGAAGTACAACAAGAAGGAAACACTTTGCAGTACAACTCTCTAGAGAGAGGAAATTTCACTCCTTGCGGTAGATACAGAGGATGAGGAGGACGAGGAGGTATGGGCCAAGGATGAGGATAAATAATCTATTACAATTGTGCACAACCAGGACATTTAGCAAGGGATTGTCAAAATCCCTGCACAACTTGTAGTTACTGTAACTCCTTCGAGCATGTCATAGAGGAATGCCCAGTGTTGTTGGCTAAACTTCAGGAAAGACGAGGACCTCAACAGAACCCACAAGTACAAATGATATATGATGAACCTCGTGGAGCAAATCCTAGAGTCACTATTATCACTCGAGGAGGCGTTGCTACAAGAGAAGACAGAGAAGCCCAAGGAAAGACTGAAAATGACCATGGAGTTAGGAAAGCTACAGAAAATACCCCAATGTTTGATGCTAAGAAAGAAAGACAAATATTCGAGGAGGAAAGAAAAGAGTTCAAAGGAGATCAAGGATCTTCATCAAAGATACAACAAGAAATCGAAGAATATGGCATGCCTCAGGCGTTTGATCCATCTGCATCGCCAACAGAAGGGAAAGATGTAAGAAAACTCATGGAATTCTTGTACACTTGTGTTAAGTTGATTCAAGATAAAGGCACTATACAAAAATTACAAGATTTAATCAAGCAATATGAACTAGGAAAGATAGACCCCTTATTGAATAGGGAAGTGCACCAAATTGGAAAAAGGAGAAGGAAAAATAAAGAATTACACTTGAATGCTCAGATAGGAGAATATGAGATAGACTATGTGGTCCTCAACTTAGGGTCATAGTTCAATGTCATGACGAAGAAGACTTGGGCATTGATGGGAAAACCCAAGCTGATATATTCCCCTATCAGGATTCTCATAGCTAATCAACAAGTTGTCATCCCATTTGGACGATTAGAGCATGTCCCAGTGGACATCAATGGAGTAATAATCTTTGCAGATTTTGAGGTAATTGAAATTGTTGATAATAGTTTCCCTTACCCTGCATTATTAGGAATTGATTAGGCCTTTGACAATTACACTGTTGTTGATCTAAAGAAAAGATGCATGAAATTTGAGAAAGTTGGCCTTAGGTTCGTTGCACCTTTAGACCTAGATGAGGGTCCATGATATACATAACCTATCAGAGAAGAGGACCATGAATTTGAACTGGAAAACATCTACAAATTAACATATAGATAGCAGGATCATATCAACCCTACAGTTGATGGGAATCTGAGATGGCGAAGTGACAACACATGTTCATACGACTCAGAAGAAGCATTGGAGAACTGGCAGAACCAGGTGTATGAAGTAAATACAAGAAGATGTGCTAGGCTAACCAGAGAATTTCGTTGGATTGGCACAATGGTGATTAATCTACCCACATTTGATGGGTTGAACCCCTTAGAGAACGTTTTATCATAATTTAAGACAAGTGTACCAACACAACAAAGGTTGTTTTCAATGGATGAGGCCATGAAAACCACACCATCAAGGTGGTGGGGGACACATAAAATAAATATTACAGACTTGACACAATGTCGAACTTTGATGACAACGTGGTTTTCAACACAAGTAGGAAGCTACGAAGCAAGGTACATAGGTCAAAGCTACCCAAAGGACCATGTACGAAGTTGTGAAGAGGCTTGGAGTGACATTCCTAGAGAACAATGGGTACATAGATTCATCAATACGCTGGATACCCCCCCGATTAACTGGTACCTCCAAGCAGAGCTGCGCCTTGTCACTTCAAAATGGGAAGGTATGATCCATAATTTTATAACCACCTTTTTGTTTGAAAGTGAATTTCCTTCAGTAGATCAATTAGTTCAGACAGTGAAACATAAAGTATTTAAGGAGGCATCTAGCCTCCCTTTAGAGAAAGAAGAGGATGAATGGACTGTGCCCCTCCAAAAACTACAGACCTAATACAACATTAATGCTGACGAAGACGATGATCCAAGGAAGGTGAATATCACATAAATAGAAGGTTAGAGAGATGTGGAAGGACTAGGAGTTGAACTGCCATTCATTGGAAAGTCGATAAAGATAAAGAAAGTCAATATCAGGACAAAGGAGACACCAAAGATTGCCAATATCATAGATTAATGGGACGCTGCTACCACTGACAAAATCACAGAATTATTGCACGAGTATCAGGACTTGTTCCCAACCAAGTTCATTGATATGAAGGGAATCAAAGGACCTATGGGAGAGATGAGAATACCTTTGAAACTAGATACGAAGCCAGTCAAGTAAAGACCCTATAGATTGAACCCAAAATATAAGGAAAAAGTAAAGATATAGCTCAACAGAATGTCGGAAGTAGGGATTATTGAACCTGTCGAAGAGTCGGAGTGGATTAGCCCCATGGTAGTGCAAGATAAAAAGACAGGTGAGATCAGGATTTTCATAGATCTCAGGAAGTTGAATGATGTTTGTCTACATGATCCTTTCCCTACACCTTTCACAGACTAAGTGTTGGATAACGTGGGAGGGAAAGAAGTATATTATTTTACAGATGGGTTTTCAGGATACCATCAGATCCGCATCATTAAGGAGGATCGTCATAAGACTACATTTTCCATAGAGTGGGGATCCTACCAGTATACAATAATTCCATTCGGACTGAAGAATTCCCCAACCATATTTTCTAGGGTGGTGGTTGAATCAAAAAAAAATTGCATAAGTTTTTAGAAGCATACTTTGATGACTGGACTATTTTTAGTTTGTTGAAAAATCATATTGAATGTCTAAGGCTAATGCTGGATAAATGCAGGAAGTGCCAAATTTCTTTGAACTTAAAGAAGTGAATCTTCTTCTCACCATTTGGATTATTATTAGTTCATATTGTATGCAAGCAAGGATTGTTGGTGGATCCATCCAAAATTGCAATTATAGTTGATTTACCACCACCTACATCAGTCAAATAACTGCGCACTGCGCTAGGAAATACTGGCTATTACAGGAAATTTATCAAAGTATATGCTCAAATTACTGTGCCAATGGAGAAGTTATTAAATAAAGACTGGCATTTTGGTTGGACAGACGAATGCCAACAGAGATTCGGCACACTAAAACAAAAGATGGTGACTGCACCCATTCTAGTCTTTCCATAATGGAGCAAGGAATTTCATGTGCATGTTTATGCATCTTCTATTGCATTAGGAGTAGTACTGGCACAACCTGGAGAAGGGGACATTGACCATCCATTATCATTTTCCAGCAGAAAACTATCCACAACTAAAATCAATTACACTACTACAGAGAGAGAGAGGGATTAGCCATGGTGTATGCATTGCAGAAATTCTAACACTACTTGTTGGGAGGACACCTTAAAATGTTTGTTGATCACTTTGCGTTGAAGTACCTAGTCAACAAGCTAGTTTTAGGGGGGAGAATATATATATGGCTTCTCTTGTTTCAAGAATATGATTTTGAGATCATAGTTAAGCTAAGGGTCCAGACCACCTGTCGAGGTTGGAGCATGGCGAGGAACCTACCAGTCTGGAGGATACACTACCAAATTCATAGCTTATTTCCATTAGAAATATTTATGACCACTTCACAGACATAGTCCAGTTCCCGTCAACAGGAATGGCTCCAGGTGAGTACACGATTCCTCAAAAGAAATAGCTAGTGGTGCGCACTGCATATTTTTCACTGATAGCTAGTCAACTATATAAAATGGGACCTGATGAGATACTAAGAAGATGTGTGATGGAGACAAGATTCCCTATGATCTTCAAAGAATATCATGAAGGTATTGAAGGAGGACATTACACAGGAAAAGTAATTACGCAGAAGGTTTTGCGAGCTGGCCTTTGGTGGCCTATGCTACACAGAGATGCTAAAGAATATACCAGAGCATGCGATGCATGCCAGCAAGTTGGAAAACCATATCGAAGAGATGAGATGCCATAAGCACCACAAATGACCCTACAAGCATTTGAAAAATGGGTCATTGACTTTGTGGGACCTATAAACCCACCAGGAAAGCACACAGGAGAAAGGTATATTATCACTGTGATAGAATACCTGACTAGATGGGACGAAGCAAGAGAATTCAAGGACTATAGTGCAGCTACAACTATTCATTTTATATTTGGTGACATAATAACCTAGTTTGGATGCCCTAAGGTCCTTATGAAACATCAAGGTACACACTTCATCAATAAGACAGTTGAAGACCTGACTGAAGAATCCCTGATTGAAGAATTTGCAGTCCACCATTAGAAAAGTACACCTTACCATCCACAAGAAAACATAACGGTTGAAGCATTTAATAAGATCTTGGAGACAACATTGACAAAGACTTGCAGTGTGAACAGGGATGATTGGGATTTAAGAGTACCAACAGTACTCTGGGCTTATAGGACCACTTGCAAGAAATTAACAATGCAGACCCCTTTCAAGTTGGTTTATGGTCTTGAAGCTATTGTCCCAATGGATTACTTGGTACCAAGATTAAGAATTGTTGCATTTATAGACATGGATGATACCGACACTATTCATGAGAGGCTAGCACAGTTGGTTGAACTAGAAGAAGACAGATTCATTGCAGGCTTCCATAAGCAAAATAAGAAGGACTGAGAAAAGTCCTATCATGATAGACACATCAAGAAGAAGATATTCAAGTGAGGTGATTTAGTACGGGTATATGACAGTAAGTTTTTCAAACACCCTAGGATGTTCAGAATGCATTGGCTCGGACCATATGAGATTGCCTATGTTACAGAAGGAGGAGTTGCGTAGCTGAAGACATTGAAAGGAGACTGGAAGGAAGGCTTGGTGAATGGGAGTCAGTTGAAGTTGTACTATGACAACCAGTTTCCTTGAATCTCTCAGTAGAATCAAGTAGACAAGTGTCCAAGTACTAGGTGTAGTTGAAACTAGGTACCAGGCACAAAAAGGAAAGTCAGCACAAGGATGGAAAGGAGGCATAAGGAAGAAAGCAAGGGATGAACTGCGCGGTCGAAATTTGAAGTAAAAAAAGAGGATAACAGTTCAAGTGCCTCGGGACGAGTCACAAGTGAGGATACAAAGTGACTGTCACTGGTTCAAAGTGAGAAAAAGAACAGAAAAGATGGAGCGAAGTGCGGAAAAGCAAGTCGTTGGATGAGGAGATCAAGGATGACAGATCAACAAGGAATATGGACCGAGGATGACTCAGGAAGTGGAAAAATCCAAAATTAGATGCCTTGGAGCATCACGAGATGAAGAAGGAAAGACAAGTTGGCAAAGCCCAAAAAAAATGGGTCAAGTTGACCTAGGGTTGTAGACACCTAGGGTTTTGGTAATTAGGGTTTTGACACCTAGGTTTGGACCTGAGGCTGTCGGTGAGGGATTGTAATGTATAAATAGAGGTCACGAGGACCTAGGTCAGGTTGGTACTATTGTTAAGCCTTGTTATTGGTTGATTTTTCATTGAGAGAATGTTGTACTATGAGTACGAGAAGTGTTGAGACTGAGAGCCTTCTGGTATTGTAAGATCTTCAGCTGGGTGCGAAAATCAAGTCCTGCAGCTAGGTGTGTAGGAAAGGGAGAAGGAGAGAGAGAAGAGAAATGATCTACTAGCCAAGAGCACATATCTAAACTGTAAGCTTTATATTAATATATCATAAGCATAGTTCTGTGGACGTAGCCCTAGAGAGAGGGTGAACCATATACATCTGTTGTTGTGTGTGTGATTGATGCTTTGAGCTCTGTCGTTGTTATATTTTTATCTGAATTATTGTATTAGATCAGATCTATAGATGTGAAGGATAGATATAGCTAGTTCAATGGTATATGCATGTTATGTTGTTGTTGCAATAAGAACCACTTGATATTCCCCTGGTTGTAGACATTTTTGTCCTGCAACCCCCTCATAGCTGCTTCGAGTGAGACTGCATCTATTTCGCAAGTGATGCCGAAAGGTCCAGTAGCTAGGGCTTGTTGGTGCGCTCTTGGAGCTGAAACCTGGGTCTACCCTTGTCCCAACAACAACTTGTTAGATACATAGTTATTTGCAGTTAAAATGGTGGATGACTACTTCACAAACATCTAACAGTTTCTAAGAATAGGAATATCCCCGTCAGACATGATAGTTGTAGAATAAATAATTAGTGGTTAAAGCATCACACTATCATATTATTGAAAGGAACTTATACAAGTTAAGTACAGATGGAATATTGAGACGATGTGTGTTGGAGCAAGAAAGGTCTATGATACTCACAGAAGCACATGAAAGGATTGCAGGAGGATAGTATACAGGTAAAGCGACTGCACAAAATATCTTGTACGTAGGGCTCTAGTGTCCCACACTTCATAAATATGCTAAAGAGTATTGTTAGTCATGCAATGTATGTCAAAGGGTGGGAAATCCATCCAGGAGGGATGATATTCATTTACATCCATAGGTTACATTACAAGTGTTTGATAAATGGGAAATAGAATTTGTTGGACCCATCAACCCATTAGCAAGAAGATTAGGAGTCAGGTACATAATCACTGTGATAGATTATTTGAATGGGTGGGTAGAAGCAACACCAATCATGGACTGCACCACGAAGATTATTTCATGGTTTCTATTTGAGAATGTAGTTACATGATTTGGATGTCCACAAATATTACTCAGTCATCAAGGAACACACTTCCTGAATAAGACAATTGCATCCTTGACTGAGGAATTTAAAATTCATCATCAAAAGAGTACTCTGTATCATCCTTAGGCCAATGGGAAAGTAGAATATTTTAATCAATTTTTGGAGAATACTTTGACAAATATTTTCAACATAGGGAGAGATGATTGGGACTTAAGGGTTCTTGTATTTTTATGGGCATACAAAACTGCAAGAAATAATTTGATAGGGAAGACACCTTTCAGGTTGGTGTATGTCTAAGAAGTAGTGATGCCAATGGATTTTATTCTACCTAGCCTGCACATTGCAGTGATTACTAATGTTTCAAACTTTGGCTCAGTAGAAGAGAGATTGTCACAGTTAGTAAAACTTGAAGAATATCGATTTGTTGCAGTCTTTCATAAGCAAGTTCAGAAGGAAAGGGAAAAGTCCTGCCATGATAGACATATTAAATAGAAAAAGTTTCAACTAGGGCAATTATTATTACCATACAACATTAAGTTCATGCAACATCTAGGAAAGTTTTGAAAGCATTGGTTGGGACCCTATGTAATCCAACATGTAACAAAGGTAGTTGTTGCACAGTTTGAAACATTGAGTGGAGAAACCTTGGGAGGAATGGTGAATGGGATTTGGCAGAAACTCTATGGATATGGTTGACCATCTATGCATTAATATAAACGGTGCACTAACACATGTATCATAGTAGTTGTACTATATTAGGGAGATAAAATACAGGAAAAAAAACAAAAAGTAGAAAAAGGAAGAAAAAAAATAAAAAGTGGGAAAATAATAAGAATTACAAAGGTAAACATGAAGAAGTATCATGCAGAATAAGGACATATCTCATAGATAATACAAACAACACAAATCTAGTTAATTGCACATGAAATTCAAGAATGAAAGAATAACCATTAAAGGACATTAAAGCATGGAAATGACAGTTACAAAGCCATAAATGACGAAACATAATGGAAACACATAATCACAAATAGAAGGCATCATTGAGGATCAAGATAGACTGGTGGATCAAATGAAATATCAGGAAAAGGATTTGGCATTAATGTCATAGTAAGGAATGTAGTAATGGTAGATTCTGACTAGATTCAACACTTTCGATGGGCATGAAAGAAACCATACAACTGTCAAAGGGTTATAAAAGAATGAAAGGGATCAAGAGGGAAGGTTATTTGTAATTAATAAAAGTTGTGAAAATACAGAGCATACAAATTTGAAACAAAGGTTCCCCATACATAGAGAAAGAAAAGAAACCTATCGCATAGAAAAATGGCCCCACCTAAAGTTGGAGCACCAACACAAACAACACGTAGGCAACCGAAAAGACTGCCAGTTGCACGAGTGTTTGAGGAAACACCTAGAGCTTTGGTTTCACAGTCAAGTTTTCATAGGGACTATATACCACCATGAAAATACACTACACCTCAAGTTAAAGTAACTATAGATGGAAAATACGCACTAGCCACACCGAAAATATGACTCAGTGTAATTGTTGAAGAGGACATGCTAGGAAAGATTGTTTCCCTAAAGTTTGTAGATCATGATATCAAGGATGAACAGAATTTTCCCTGTTTGGAAAGGGAAAATTATTTGTGCACCAAAAGCATACTAGGAACATGAGAAATACTATATGAACCATAGATGTGGGAAACATGACTGGAGAGGTTAGGGATATTGAACCTACTAAAGATTCCCCATTTTGACATAGCTTGGAAATAAACAATTATGTAAATATACTACTTAGTTTCATCCACTGATGAAAATTGTGGCTTGATCCAATGGTTTCAATTGATACCCAAATCATTGCATAGATTACAAGTTTTCCAAAGTAAGAGTGGATCCAGCCACATTGTTCACCAACAAATCATGAGAGAAATCACTAGCAGAATCTATGAAAGATAAGTTTCACACTTTCAGAGGAAATAGGGGGTTAGATATAATGAGTATGAGCTATGATGTTGTGCACTTTGCGACATAGGTGTTTTCTTGCAAATGTTGAGGAAATTCTGAAAGGACGAAGTGTCAGTCATAGTTATCGCAACTGTAGAAAAATGCACAGAAGGGATCCAATTGAATTGGGCCACATTTTCGATAAACCATTTTTTGATAGATTGCATCGAATCCCACGAGAAAGGAATGAAGTTTCATTATTCATGTCTTCTTATTTTTATTGCACTATTCGGATGGAAGGAGCCTAGTGATTACAAATGGGGTAGAGAAGTCGATAGAGGTAATACAACTGCACGGTATGCCAACTTATGGCATACAAAAAGCAAGAGGAGAAAAGTAGACAACAATGTTACATTTTATGTCTACTTTGATAAAATTAGGAACATCATAGAACATACACCGCACATCACAGCCCAAACATTAGAAACATACCAGGATATTGCATGCTTCAAAGCAGGGATGCACCATATGTACATTCAAGCAAAAAGGGACCCTATTCTCTAGTGGCTGCCAACCATCTACAAATTAACAACATATGATCTATTCATGATCTCTAATGATTGCGAAGATGAGTGTAAAATACAAACAGAAGAAACAGACCACCTAGAAGAGGAAGAGGAATAGGACAAGGATTAGGAAGAACTAGACAAAAGATAGGGAAATGGGGAAAAAAATGGCACAGGAGATACGCCAGGACCATTAGAAAGAGAAGCTCAGTCCAAATTCCTATGAGAAGTTGTAAAATGAAAATACAAGGGGAAGGGTCCATCAGTCACTATGTGTAAAAATATGAGAGTGCACAAGGAAACTCCTGTCTATAATCTGAAAGATGATGACATGGAAAAAATCGGCTACCAAGTATGGGATGTCGTAGAGGAGGCCATTGAAGAAGAAACAATGAAACAAGAAAAACAACACCAGAAGTTGGAGGACCAACTAATAACAATACAACAACTACTGGAGACCATGAAGATAACATTAGAGAAGGGCTTGGGTGAAGGATCGTCCACGAGTTTGGTAGAGGAATCATACGTAGCCAATGCAATCCTATTCAAGTTAGTAGCTAAGCGTAAAGAATTAAAAATTGATATATATGCAGTTGAGTTCCTAACACCAGAGCTACAAGAACAAATGAAAACATGAAGTCACCTGAACATACTAGTGTCACACATACCTATACATGTACTACAAAGTTTGCAAGTAGCCATTATGCATGAGATAAGGCTCCACGTAGACTTAGCAAGAAAATAGTTGACCAAAGTGATCAATGAGAGGGCTCAAATATAGCAATAGTATGCAACTGCTCTGCAGGAAAAGAGTGAAGTTGAAGAAAAAGTGGAAGGAGTGATGAAGGAGAAGAATGAGGTCAAGGAAAGGGTTGAGAAATCATTAAAAGAGAAGGATGAAGTCAAGAAAATGATGCAGAAGACACAAGCGACCATCCAAAAGTTGTATAAGGAAATTCTAGAAGTACCATTAGTAGTGGAGGCCACCATGGATGAATAGGTCTTTAGAATTGACAAAGTCATCAAAGGCTTCTGTAGAAATATTGAAGACTAGCAAACATGCACAGCACTAGGAACACAACCAAATGAAGGGGAAGGAAGAGAAAGAACAATGATGAATGAAATAGAAAATATTAATACACTGGAGGTGGAATGCACAAAGATTCATGAGGAAGTGTGAAAATATGGACAAACCTAGTAGAGGTCCTAGAAATGAAGGTCGTGAAAGACAGATTGAGGGAGGTGTAGGAAACAACACATAAGTCTACAGAGAGCATAAACACTCTCCCAACGACTGAGAAAATGAAAACCATTTTGGCACAACGACAGTCATATGAGGAAATTGAAAAATTTGGGACCAACAGAAAATTCTCTAGTAGTGACTAGGACTGTTGTAAGATGAAGCACTAAGGGTGATAGGAGAACTAACAACAACGCGGGGAAAAGTGAAGTAGGTGGTGCATGAGACATAAGATAATATCACAACTCTAACTACATAGGGTGTAGAGGAAAGTTTTGGAACATAGGCCAACATAATAATGGATGTTATGACAAGAAAGGATGCCTCCCAAAAGTTCATAGAAGTATGGAGGAGCATGCAACAATATTGACTAGATTGGGATGAGCCACAGGTGAGTGTTGGGGGCCTGTTGGAAAGGAATTTTGGTTTCATTTTTCATATAAATCCTAATAATATATAGAGGATATCGCATCAACAGAAGAAATAAGACAAGGCAGGAGTGAAGTGCATAGTAAAGGCACATGTAGTTTCACAAGTTCATAGTAAGAATATACTCATAAGAGAATAAATAAATAGAATAAAGTAGGTGAAAAGGAAGGGTAGAAGTTTGGCATGCTAAAATCAGAAAGACATGCAAAAGAATGAAGAAAAACAGTTGGGAGTGCAAAAGCATCATGCAGGCATAAAATAAGTAAAAAAAATCCTGATCAATGAGTCGACATGAGTTGTCATGAGTTGTAATTGGGTTTTTGGGATAAGAAAAATAGGGTTTTGAGCCCCAAAATCCATGTATAAATATGTAATGGGTCGGGTAGAATAGGGGTTCATTGTTGGTTCGTTTGTGAGTGTTGATATGTTATATTCTATTTTGTTTTGTTTGTGAGGAGAGTGAAGAGCATAGACTAAGTATGAGGGAGAAATTCTATGTCTGAGTGGAGAAGAGAGTTGCATAGAGAGGATTTCACTGCAAAGTGGATAGGAAAGATGGATAAAGAGAGATATTGATATATATGTTGGATTTATGGGCTGAATCGGGTTCTAACTTAGTTCTCCAACAAAACCATTTTCACCATCGACCCTTATGGTAAACCAAAAGGCTACACCACACACAATGTAGTATCACCTGAGATGGTTTATGGGTGACTTCAGGACATAGGTGTCTTCAATCATGGAAGGGATTGGGTTTGTTCTTCATACTTCTATTTAAAATTAACCATGAATTATATCATACAATTCATCAGATCTACTAATTCATTCATTCATAATATTCATCCTTCATACATATTTCTAGTGCACGTTGTAATTTAAACCATTCATTCATCTAACCATTTAACCATAATTGCAGAAATAACAAAAGCATTCAGACACATTTGCAACACAAGTTTTTTACCATGGTTCACCCCCATGGGCTACGTCCACAAATATCTTATTTTAATTTATTCTTCTTCATCAAAATGGCATTGTGCACATTAAATAATAGAATAGTAGTGTGTAGTGAGGCAGACTAGTGTCACACCAAGATCCACATCTTGCAACCTAACCCTCAGTTACATCAACTCCATCTGATCTCCACAACTCTCACCAAAATACAAACTCAAAACTCAAAAAGGACTCCCAAAAGATACTAAAGATATGATAATATGCTCACTCAAGATCTAGATACAGATACCTCATCCTACCTCATCCATCTTCTATTTTTACTACAAAAATGGATTAAAACCCTTACAACATTGTTACGAGGAAAATCTCTCTATGGTTAGGGTGAACCACAATAGATAGGTATTACTGCCGAAATCAACTCAATTCCAACATATGCTACATAGATTAATGTGAAAGAGAGATAATAAAGAGGCCTACCTCATCCAAATGTTCGATGATGTCCAATGTTGAGCACTTCAAACCAAAGCTTTATACCTACAACAAGTTCTCAACAAACAAGCAAAGAAAGCATATAGTTATGATATAATATGTTAGCACATTAGATATAATAATCCATCAATATACAAAACAAACATGCCCATGTATCATAAAACATATATTTACAAGATATCAATTGGACGGGAAAGGAGTATTTCTATTAATAAATTATTAGTAGAAGTGAAACATTACAGACTTCCATGTCGGCATGGTTTGGAACCAAGAAACTGAGTTCCTTCCAACTGGGCCTCCACCACTTCAATCCTCCACCAAAGGCAAGATCATATAAGGGAGACAAATAGGTTCTCCATAAATAAGGGAAGATCTTGGGGGTTGAACATTGTGTTCAGACTTAAAGGACAAAGGGATGCAGACTCAATAATTAAGTAATAATTTCTCCAAAGTAACTTTGGTCTCAAAGTTGAATTCTCTCCCCTCTTCATAGATCAGAATTGGCTTCTTTATAGCCTTCAAAATGCAACTGAACGGCCGAGTTAGAACGTTTCTAGTACATGGAATGACAAGGATCAGAGATCTCCTATCATGACATTGAAACCTGACATTTAATTTTTTTTTTATGGCACAAATCCTGATGTACACTGGTTGTAGTGGAGTAGCCAATGTATACGCTTGTTGTATAGATTTCAAGGTGCATACACGTGGAAACATATTTATTTTTGTCTCTGGATTCATCAATTAGGGAAAGTAAGTCTACATTGGAAAATGGAATAAGGTCCTCTCAACAAGATTGCATAGGGCGAGGAAAATCTTTCTCTAACAAATATGACTCCAAAACCTTAACCCTAACATGGTTAGGTTTTTCCACCTATGCGTCATATTTCCGCAAATCTTGTCATATGTTGCTTCCTTTTCCCTTTTTCGTGTTAGTATTCCTTATGTTTTGGTGTGGGATGTTCCCTTTGGTCCAATATTCCTCATTTTTTGCACTATCTTTGATCTTTTCTCCAAAAATGACTTTTCTCCTATCATATGCCTACACCAACAGGCCCCCAACACTAGCATGTGGCATGTCTCGAGCCTCTTAGGCCATGTGTGCCTCCTACACTACCTTCCCTAATTCATGAAACTTCTTTGCTAAATCTGTATCTTTCTCCTTATCTTGTGTACTCTTTTCTACCAATGTCTCCACATCCTGCACTGTTATGTTCTCTTTTAGCACTTCCCTTCTCTCTGCATATACGTGTTCCATGCTGACTTTCTCCATTTCCAACATTTTTATCAGTTGTTCTGCTTGTTCTTCTAGGGGCTCCAGTTGAGCATGTATTGCTTGTTTCACCTCTTGTGTGGAATTTACCTCTACCTATAGTTTTTTCATCTCCTGGGTGACCCTTAGTCTCATAGATATTGCCATCATCTTCTGCCTCTACCTCAAATCCTAAACTACACCATTCAACTTCTCTTGATCAACATTCTTCATGCATCGTCTTTTAAGTTGTTAATCATCCATATAAAACAGATGATGTGTTTCTCTAAACAAAATGTCATCCTACCTGACTCCAAGAATGTTTTTCCCTTCCTTTTGTATATAAATAAATAAAAAGGGGGAAGGGTAAATTGTTTTTTGTAGTTGTCTTTCGCTTTTTCTATTCTATTTTGATTGCATAATATTTTGTCAAGATGAAGGTATCGATCATTTTTCCATAGTTAAGTCATTTATGTAGATATTGTTGATCAATAAGAATAAGGTGATACACATCTGTTACAATATCCTCCTTTCGAAACATTGGTGAAATATCATTTTTCTTTCAATATTGTTGTAGTATAGTTGGCTTTGATTTATTCCCTTTTTCTTCTATCCCTTTCTTCCCTCCATTCTAAGATTCAAGAGCATATCAAAAGAATTCTCCTTAAAATTTAAAATTATTTTCAGATACGAGTATTATGGATTGTTATGCATACATGACCAATTCCCCTCATACATATCACTTTCCATAAGTTGTTCCATGAAGTCCCATTCCATCAATTCCCTTAAGTCATTATTTCCCCCCTTGTTGCATAACTATTTTCTGAATAGTTTCAACCACATACTTCTATTGATGTCATGCAGAACCAAGCATTATAAGTTCTAAATCTATTGGAAGCAGATTTCCTTGTGGATTCACTTGTTTATTGATGACCAAAAGTGCAACATGAAATCCCTTCCTACAAATGAGTTGCAATGAATTATTACTTATACATATTAATACTACTAAATAGGTGGGACCCCTTTGGAACATTAATAAGGAAGAGAAATGGCTCCTCTTGTTAAGATATTCAAGTTGTGCTCATGATTAACTTAAAATAAGAATTTCATGGTTTGAAAATAAAAATAAAAGATCCTAACTCAATTCTATTTGCAATTAATGGATGTTGGGTGTATTAGCAATTTGATTTTAAGGGAAGGAAATTTTTATTTCATTAGACATTGTTTTCTACACCTAGGATTTGACATATTATTCGAATACTAAGTGCAGGATACATGAAAACTTATAGTATATTTGGGAAATCGATTGTTATGTGGTATACTAATCCTCCATTAGCAAGATATGTGGGTCATGTTTATTTTTATGTTAAGTGTGTGATGGGCATATAATAAATTAGATTCATGTATCAACCTTGAGCCCGACTCTTGAAGTTGGAAGTTTATGTGGCAAATAGCTAAAGTATGGTCGATGTATGTTTGGAATGAATTTTTAGAGGCTAGGTTTGCTCTATGGTTGGATGTGGTTGATGGAATTGAATTTAGAATATGGGAAGAGATGTGCATTTACTTCATGTTGTTCTTACCCTACCTTGAATTTTCCACCTTCATTATTCTTTGGCACTTGTTTTGGGTTCTCTGGTTAGTAGAACCTCCATTGTTCTCGGCCCTCGGTGGAAACGTAATTGTGCTCAGTGGTTTCCTAGTATTATTCTTATAGGTATGTGGATTTTACCTCTTCATTCATCAACATGTTGGATTTGCTTAAGATAAAATCGTCTTGTTGGCTCTTAGAGTTTTCATGCAAAATGTGTTTGTTTTCCAAAGTTTACAGTGAATTTGTTGAGAGGATTTTGGCCATGTAAAAATGCATTTCAATTTGGGTTTCTTTCCTTTTTGACATTTGAGCGATTCAAACTAGAAATATTGTTCAAGATTCTATTTTTTTTAGGTATATGGTTGCATTGCACCTGGATCAAATGTTGGTATTACTGGGATATGGCTGTTGGAAAATGTCTTATGGGTGAATACGTTCAGTCTCACTCACATTTTATGATTACTTTTTTTTAAGGTTTTTTTCTCTATAAAAGGGAAAATAACAGTTGGGGTTTCGTGATAATATTATAATACCTTCACCCCATGCCTATACCTTGGAATATTTGTAGTCCTTTCGTATTATTATTACCACTATTTGCAAATTTATGAAGGCATGTGTATTTTGTTTTGTTGTAACTTTGGAATTTTGTAAAACAATTGTGCTGGGAAGGGATTGTTATTGCTCCGCTTGAAGCCACACTTCAAAAATTACACCCACTATGTCTTCTCCAGGACTTGTTTCCCCATCCAATATGAATGGGAAAGTAATAAATTTAAATCCAGATTCAGAATATTGTTTAATTGTTTTGATCCAACCATTGGAAGATTGATTAAACCCACAAAATCGTGGCTCACTTTGTTATATATCCATGATGGAATTCGGTCAAATTTTGAAGTTAGTTTGGATTTGATGAAACAATGACTACTAGGCTCGCATTGGGATTTCAAACTCAGATTGATTTTGCAGTAGTTATTTTTGGGTTATGGTGTAATTTTTATAATGCACAATCAATGACTTTATGATTCTTTTCTCATCCTTTCATGCTAACTTTTATAACTGAGTCCATGTTAATTTTTCAAAACCCCAACCCAGTTTCAGTCTCCCTGATTTTTCAGCCAAATTTAAATGCCAAACTCAGTTTCAGCATTGTTTCATCATATGTTACAGCCCTGTGTTTCAGCATATACTCACAGCGGTGTTTCAGCATATGACTCAACACTGTGTTTCAGCATCTGTTACAACACTGTGTTTCAGCATCTGTTACAGCACTGTGTTTCAGCATCTGTTACAACCCTGTGTTTCAGCATCTGCTCACAGCGGTGTTTCGACATATGACTCAGAACTGTGTTTCATCATATACTCACAACAGTGTTTCAGCATATGACTCAGCACTGTGTTTCAGCATATACTCATAGCGGTGTTTCAGCATATGACTCAGCACTGTGTTTCATCATATAAAAAAAAACTTAACAGAAAATAAATTTCAGAACTGAAACATGAGGATTCTGAACATCGTTTTCAACGCAGAAATAAAATATCAGCAATATGCAAAACTCAAAAAATATAGACACAA
>ML786350.1:568134-600763 GCA_009831015.1 Picea engelmannii | reverse complement strand
ATAGAATCTTGAGTTAGGGAGAGGTTAAATCCACTTATTACATTTTGTCCTGGGAAGCCCTTCTAACACAAGGGTCAATCACGAGGTCGCATTGAGACTAGCAGAGTTACTCACCCTGCTTTGTTGGTCTTGGTGTAGAGATTACATGTATTATGGGGGTCACTTGAGAGGTATACCCACAATGATGAGTGGAAGCCTTTCAAGTTGATTTCGGGCTAGATACTCTGCCCTCGCATGTGGATCGAACTGTCGACTATTTCCCAGGCATCATTGTAGTGATTGGTAACCTTAGTAGCTTATCTCTCTAGGTTCTTTGATGCCGATGCCCTCTCCCTACACAACCCGCAGGTCGGAAGGTCCACATCAGCACAAGATCTTTTCTTTTCCACGGCCTGAAGAACTCTAAATGGTCCTTCTATTTCCCTGTCGGGAAATCTGCACCCACAACAATCCTCATGGGATCCCCTCTTTGCACTTAGGAGATCGGACTTCGCGACTTTGCGAGGTTAGTGGTCAAGCATTGGACTCTCGAATCCCTAATTCCTGAAACAATCAACGCTGACCTTTTTCCTTCCTGTCGGGATTTTCTCTATCGCGATTTTGGCGTTCGTGATGTTGAGCAACTTGTTTTACCCACTCCTAAATCCTAATTCACCAAAACTCTGACACATGCGAGAGTTTGACTTCTCAATGCCCTGTCACTTCATCGACATTTCAGACTTCTCTATATCGCGAATCCTGATGCAAATTATTTCGAGACTTCTCGCCATGAAACTCTGAAAGCGGCGTGCCACCTGTCCACCTCGCTGACTCCTCTGTAGCCCCACACAAATCCACTTAACTGTTAGGATATCATGTTTCGTGATTTTGCGATTCTCGTTGCAATATTTACAGGACTTCCACCCATGAAAACCCGATATGAAATCTACGAGTAAATCCAACGGTCCTTGTGACTCGGATATACGATTTTGCCCCTCTTGAGCTTCGAACCTCTCGAGAATACTCACCGTATCTCCCCTGATCCTCTATGATATCTGACGGCTCACGAAAATTCATGAATTCTCTTCAGATAATTCTGACCATCTGTCCTTCCTTGGCGATTTCTTCAAATGACCAAGTGTTCCTCCGTGGAACTCATCCACCTGTGGCGCAAACTTACGACGCTTCTTACAAACTTACAGTCATAGCTTCCCTGCGTTGTCTTTCAACATTTTTAAAGGCCTTATCCTTCCTGAGATTTCTTATAACTCTGAGCCTTAGAAAAGACTCTTGCACGCACTCCTTGCGGCAACTTTCAGACCCTTCCAAGTGTTGAACTTCCATCGACCCTGCGCACACCTGCAACAACAGTCTCTAAACACTTCACTCAGATTCGCAACCCTGAGATTTCACTTGTCCTGCACACTCTTTGCATGGCTCCTGTGCCTGTCTACACCTTAGAGCGAATGAGAACAAAAGCTATCTCTATCTGGACCCTCTATTAACGCACTCCTTGCAGATACTTCAACTACACTCCTTGCAGGAATTCTGGCTCAGATAGAGAAACAATTGAAACTCATTCCTACTTCCCTTCAGACTTCAAACTCAAACATGAAATCATATACACAAAATATAAAGAAAATGTATAATAGGAAGCAAACATTCATGAGTATATCATTCAACATCAATACACAGAGAACAAACACGAAACCATGAATTTGAATCAACCTCTTTCTATTAATTCAAATGTCTGTACATGGGTGTTCTTACACAGCTCTTTGCACGCTCTTTATTCCAATGTTGCTTCAATAATGTTACAATACACAATGAGCGTGTCTATATCCCGTTTCCCTCTTGCGCTCTAAAACTGTCTAATCTAGAATTAAATTCTATCTATCTGCATTAACTACTTTAAATGCCTTCTACCTACTAAGGACAAGAGAAAATCGCTCAAGGTCCGTTTACATTATACAAGTGCGCTTCATTAAATTTCCACATTTATGTTCACGCATCAACTTCAAAGTGATTTCAAAATTTGTGCTGGTTTGTCCAGCTGTCTTTTACTTCCACGCTGGCTCGCTTGATGTTGGAGATGCTCCTGCATCATACTCCCTCACTTGAAAATATTCATGGGCTCCTATCCATGAGCTCACGCACGGTCTGTCCATGCTTCTATATCTCTGCTTCATTCTCCCAGCTGGCATCTTCAACTGGATGGTTCTTCCACTTGACCAAATATTCAAAGTATTGCTTTTGCTTGGTCCTCTTGTTCACTCTCTTGTCTAGTATGCACTCCATCTGCGACTTATCTACAACTAGCATCTGCTTTCGCCATTGGATCATTGGTTGCTCATCTCCATTCCCTGCTTCCTCAACTCTATATGGGTACAAATCTGAGATATTGAATATCGGAGAAATTTCGATCCCATCGGGTAATTCAATCTCGTAAGCATTTGTCCCGAACTTCCTCAAGACCCTACATGGTCCGATTTTCTTCATCTTCAGCTTATTATATGTTCCTCTCAGGAACCTTTCCTTTCCCAAATGTGCCAGAATCAAGTCACCAACCTCAAACTAAAGTTGTCTCCTATGCTGATCGGCTCTGCGCTTATACTCCTGACTTGAATTCAGCAGTTGCTCCTTCACCTGACTATGAAGCTCCTTCATCACCTCTGTGAATTCTTCTGTACTAGTGCTCCTAGTCACAGTCTGTTCTGAATCTCTCAGCTCAGAAATTCTCCTCGGTTGCATGCCATAAACAACTTGAAATGGAATCTGCCCTGTGCTTCTGTTAACTGAGTCGTTATATGCAAACTCTGCCTATGGTAATATGTTGTCCCACTGGCTGTGGTGTTCTTTCACCAAGCTTCTTAGTAAGTCTCCCAGACTCCTGTTCACCACATCTGTTTGTCCATCCATCTGAGGATGATAAGCTGAACTGAATGATAGGTTAGTTCCTAGCTTCTTCCATAAGGTCCTCCAAAAATGCCCTCTGAACTTGGTGTCTCGATCCGAAACTATGCTTCTTGGTAAGCCATGAAGTCAAATGACCTCTTTGAAAAACAGTTTCACAATGTGAGTTGCGTCACTGGTCTTCTGACATGGAATGAAGTGTGCCATCTTGGAAAATCTATCCACCACCACAAAGATTGAATCACAACCTCTTTGTGTTCTTGGAAACCCCAATACAAAATCCATGTTAATTGCATCCCACGACCTCTCTGGTATGGGAAATGGTTGATAAAACCCCGCATTCTGCTTCCTTCCCTTCGAATGCTAGCAGATTCTGCATTTTTCCACAAATCTCCTGACGTCTACTCACATTCCTGGCCAAAAATATGACTCATTCAACTTTACGAATGTCTTGTCGTGACCAAAGTGCCCTGCTAATCCTCCACTGTGTTTCTCCTTCAGCAAATTCTCCCTCATGGAGCATTTCGGAATACATAGTTGATTACCTCTAAACAGTAATCCTTCTTGGATCATGTACTCTACCCATTGGCTTCTGTCTCTGAGAATTGTATTCTCAGAAGCTTCATACGCCTCTTTAAAATCTTGATCATTAGTGTACATGTCCCTAAGATCATCAAAACCCAACGTTTTGACTTTGAACTCCTGCAACAACAAACACTTCCTGCTCAAAGCATCAACAACTTTGTTAGCAGTACCAGAAATATGTTTTATCACAAAAGTGAAATTCTGCATATGCTCAACCCATTTTACATGTCTCTGATTCAAATTTTCCTGTTGAGTCACAAACTGCAGTGCATGATTGTCACTGTACAATACAAACTGTTTCGGGATCAAGTAATGCCTCCATTTCTTCAATGCCTGGATGATAGCATAGAAATCCTTGTCATAAGTGGAGTACTTCACTTTCGCTTCATTCAACTTCTCACTGAAGTATTCTATCAGCCTATCTTCATGACTCAAGACTTCCCTAATTGTAAATCCGCTTGCATCGCATTTCACTTGAAATGTTTTTTGGAAATTCGGCAACACCAAAACTGGTTGTTCCGTAATCTTCCTCTTCAATAGATCAAAACTCTTCTCAGCCTCTTCAATCTAGTGAAAAGACTTGTGTCTTTTCTTCACTGTATCCATCATTTATGTGCTAATTCCACTGAAATTCCTAATGAACTTTCGGTAGAAACTAGCCAATCCGTGAAAAATTTTCACCTCAAAGATATTCTTCGGTGATGGCCAATTATTGATCACTTTCACCTTATCTGGATCAATCCTCAACTCATTTGCAGAAATAACAAACCCCAAGTAATTGAGCTCTATCTTCATGAATGAGGACTTCTTCATGTTTATCAACAGCTTCTCCTATTGAAGTTTCTGCATTACTGTAGCCAAATGCTTCAGATGCTCTGCCACTGTTTTACTGTAAACCAGTATGTCGTCCAAATACACAATGACAAATTTCCCGATGAACTCCCTCAGGACTTCGTTCATCAACCTCATGAAGGTACTCAATGCATTTGTTAAGCCAAATGACATAACAAGCCATTCATACAACCCTTTGTTGGTTTTGAATGTTATCTTCCATTCATCATCTTCTCTCATGCAGATCTAGTGATAACCGCTTTTCAAATCAATCTTTGAAAAATACTTTGCTCCACTCAAGCAATCCATCAGCTCATCCATCTTCAGCAATGGAAATCTATACCTGATGGTTATCTTATTGATCACCCTCGAGTCAGTACACATCCTCCAGCCTCTTTCTTTTTTCGGACTGAGTACTGTTGGAACAGCACATGGGCTCAAGCTTTCCCTGACTAATCCTTTGTCCAACAAATCCTTGACTTGCCTTTTAACCTCCTCATTCTCTTGCGGTGTCAATCTGTACGTGGCTTTGTTTGGTAAACTGGATCCTGGTATGAGATCAATATGATGACTCACACTCCTGATCAGTGGCAACGAACGAGGTAATTCGTCCACTACTATATCAGCGAACTCTTCCAACAGTTCCTGAACTTCATCCGATAAATCATCTACCCTGGTGCTAGTCAAAATAATTCTAGGCTTTCTGACCACAATGAATTGTGGATCCTCCTTCTTCTTAACCTCTGTAAGAAGTTCCTTCCCACTCATGAGAAGTACTGTGTAGCTTACTTCTGGTTTCACCTCCTTATCCTTAATTCGAAGTAACATGTGTGTCCTCCCATTCTTCTCTAGGGTGTATGTGTTCATTCTCCCATCATGAATCACATTCCTGTCATATTGCCATGGTCTACCCAGCAATAGATGACAAACATCCATAGGAATGACATCACATAATATCTTATCATTATATCCCCCTATCTTAAATTCAACTAAACATTGTTTAGTGACAGTTACCTGGTGTACTTTTTGTAGCCACGAAACTCTATATGGGCTTGGATGATCAGTCGTCTCTAGCTCCAGCTTCTCTACCATCTCCGTAGAAATGAGATTATCCATGCTACCACTGTCTACAATGACCTTACATACCCTATCCTTGGTCTTGCAAGAAGTCCTAAAAAGTCTGGTCCTTTGGACTGAACTCTCCACCTCCTTCTTAGGTGTTAAAAGGACTTTCCACATCATCAACGATCTTCCACCTTCAGCATCTTCTGCCTCAACATCCCGCCTCTGTGCTTCGGCGATGTGATATTCTCCACTCTCTTTCTTCTTATCTGGACACTCATAAGACTTGTGCCCATTCTTTCCACATGTGAAGCATGTTATTACTCCACCTCTTCCTCTTCCTCTACCTCTAGTACGAGGAAAAGTGTTGTTGTCATCATATTCTCCTCTCTGCTCAGTATATTGCCCTCACTATTCAACGGATTTCCCTCTCTATGAGATTCCACCTCTTTCTATGCGAGTTTGAGGTTTTCTCCAGTCTTCCTTGGGCTTCTAGCATTTTTCCTAGGCAACTAATTTGCCTCTGGGCTGACTTCTACCTCGGCCTCTTTGACTCTACTTTCGTCTCAGCTTCTCTTCCGCTTTTAGAGCCATTTGATAAGAATCTTCCACCATTCGGATGGTTACCATGCTCATCTCATCCTGGAAATCGTACCTCAGGACATTCATGTATTTGGAAAAAATTTCATCATCGCTCTCCCGATGACTTGCCCTGATGTTCAGTTTGTAGAATTCCTCAGTGTATTCTTTCACTGTCATCAGCTTCTGTCTCAGGTTCTGCATCCTCCTGAACAAAGGAATTTGATAGTCCCTAGGGATGAATTTCACCTTCAGCTTCGCGATCATCCTATCCTAGATTTTGATCTTCTGCTTGCCTTTGTAGCGTCTGTCAGCTTGTAGTTCATCCCACCACAATGTTGCATGTCCTTTCAATCTTGTGACAGCATGCTTGACTTTCTTGTCCTCTTCAACATCTTCATAGTCAAAGTATGTGTCTAGAGCTCTAATCCAGTCTAGAATCTCCTTTGCATCCAAGTTTCCCTCATAAACTGGAATGTCCATCTTTGCTCTTGCACACATCCTTGCAATAGCTCTGATCAAACGTTCGTTTGATCCATCTTCAGCTACAACTTCTTCTTCTCGTTCAGCCTCAATTTCACTTTCAGAATCACTAAGATCCCCAACATTGACTATATGTCTCTACGTTGTCTCCATGTCTTCAAGTCTAGCTCATAGATCATGCATCTCTCTCTCCATGGCTAGATCTATCATCTACTTGCCTCTTCTTCTCGGCATTTCCCTATCCTCTAGTGGATCGGGTGTTTGCATGTCCCTTCTCCTTGGTGGCATGGTGAATTCTCTCTCTGCTACATAAAGCAAAGAACCTTTATGTGCTCTGATACTAGATGATGTCGACACCCTCTCCCTACACAACCCGCAGGTCGGAAGGTCCACGTCAGCACATGATATTTTCTTTTCCATGACCTGAAGAACTCTAAATAGTCCTTCTATTTCCCTGTCGGGAAATCTGCACCCACATCAATCCTCGTGGGATCCCCTCTTTTCACTTAGGATATCGGACTTTACGACTTCACGAGGTCATTGGTCGAGCGTTGGACTCTCGAATCCCTGATTCCCGAAACAGTCAACGCTGACCTTTTTCCTTCCTGTCGAGATTTTCTCTATCGCGATTTCGGCATTCGCGATGTCGAGCAACTTGTTTTATCGACTCCCAAATCCCGATTCACCGAAACTTCGACACACAAACGAGTTTGAATTTTCAACGCCCTGTCACTTCATCGGCATTTCAGACTTCTCTATATCGCGAATCCTGATGCAATTGTTTCGGGACTTCTCGCCACGAAACTCTGAAAGCGGTGTGCCACCTGTCCACCTCGTTGACTCCTCTGTGGCCCCACAAAAATCCACTTAACTGTCAGGATATTGCATTTCATGATTTTGCGATTCCCGTTGCAATATTTACGGGACTTCCACCCATGAAAAACCGATATGAAATCTACGAGTAAATCCGACGGTCCTTGTGACTCGGATCTATGGTTCTACCCCTCCTGAGATTTAAACCTCTCGGGAATACTCACTGTATTTCCCCTGCTCCTCTGTGAGATCTGACGACTCACGAAAATTCGTGAATTCTCTTCAGAGAATTCTGATCGTCCGTCCTTCCTTGGCAATTTCTGTGAATGACCAAGTGTTCCTCCATGGAGCTCGTCCACCTGCGGCGCAAACTTATGATGCTTCTTACAAACTTCCAGTCATGGCTTCCCTACGCTATCTTTCAACATTTTTAAAGGCCTTATCCTTCCTGAGATTTCTTATAACTCTAAGCCTTAGAAAAGACTCTTGCGCTCACTCCTTGTGGCAACTTTCAGACCCTTCCAAGTGTTGAACTTATGTCGACCCTGCGCACACCTGCAGCAATAGTCTCTAAGCACTTCAATCAGGTTCGCAACCCTGAGACTTCCCTTGGCCTGCACACTCCTTGCACGGCTCCTGTGCCTATCTGCACCTCAGAGTGAATGAGAACAAAAGCTATCTCTATCTGAACCCTCTGTCAACGCACTCCTTGCAGACACTTCAATTGAACTGCTTGCAGGAATTCTGGCTCAGATAGAGAAACAATTGAAACTCATTCCTACTTCCCTTCAGACTTCAAACTCAAACATTAAATCATATACATAGCATATAAAGAAAATGTATAACAGGAAGCAAACATTCATGAGTATATCATTTAGCATTAATACACAGAGAACAAACATGAAACCATGAATTTGAATCAACCTCTTTCTATTAATTCAAATGTCTGTACATGGGTGTTCTTACACATCTCTCTACATGCTCTTTCTTCCAATGCTGCTTCAATAATGTTACAATACACAATGAGGGTGTCTATATCCTGTTTCCCTCTTGTGCTAAAAAACTGTCTAATCTACAATTAAATTCTATCTATCTGCATTAACTACTTTAAATGCCTTCTACCTACTAAGGACGAGAGCAAATTTCTCAAGGTCCATTTACATTATACAAGTGCGCTTCATTAAATTGCCACATTTATGTTCATGCATCAACTTCAAAGTGATTTCAAAATTTGTGTTGGTTTGTCCAGCTGTCTTTTTCTTCCTTGTTGGCTCGCTTGATGTTGGAGATGCTCCTACATCATTATTTACATGAGGTGACTATGGAGGGGAAAGTCTTCACGGTACCTGGAATCAACGTTGGCCAAACTCACTCGGGCTCCTTGGAGGGTATACCCACGATTATGTGTGGGAGCCTGCACTAGGGTGTAAGTCCATTAAGTAGGTTTTCAACGTAACTTTTCCACTCGTTCTATCTTAGCCCGTTCTTACATTGTTCCCGCGACATTGGATTTCATCACCAACTAGTGTGCTCATTGTAAGAAGGTTTTGTTTGTTTGCTTGCTTCCTAGATTTTTAGCGTGTGTTGTTTGTTTTTCCCTAGCAGACTCTAGGTTGGATTTATTTAATGGCGTCAATTCCTGGAATGACCAATGAAGGAACCCCTACTCTAGGGGAACCTTTTGTTTTTCCTTCCTATGGAAACATTGGTCATCCTCACATCGCTACTTTGAGCATTCCAGGTCTCACTATTGGATTACCGGTATGGTTGTTTTCCACTCAGGTAATCCCGAATGCAGTTAACTCTTCAGTCACAAGTACTTCCCCCAAAGAGAATCAACCTCATGTTGGTCCTTCACCTTCTTTACCAGTAAGGTCTTCTTCACCTTCTTCACTTGCAATGTCGCCTTCCATTTCATCTTCTTCGTCGGGTGAAAGTTCTGAAGCTAGTAACCCGGTGAATAAGAAGAAGAAGAAAAGAAACATTAAGAAGAAGAAAGATAAATAAGGGTCAAAACCTCCAACCACTGTCAAACATGTTGGAAAACAACCAGTTACTGTTACTCATGCTGGGAGTGTTGATGATATCAAGATCACCCAAACAACTCGTAAGCCCAAGTACCCTTGCAGGCTTTGTAAGGGTAGCCATCTTCTTAAGGATTGCCCTGGTCTACCCAAGGTTATAGAAGTATGGTCTACACATCCTCACCAACCCATGTCGTCAGCCTCTAAACAACATGTTGATGACTTCCCGTCGACTAGTCACGATATAGTTGGGAAGAAGAAAAGTAGAGACAAGTTCCCGTGTATGTTATGAAAAGGGAGTCTTCTAACTCATCTTTGTCCTCATATGGAAGAAGCCTCAAAATTACTGGAAGACATGACTATTTCACAACCTCAACTTCCAGCTACTTATCATAAGATTTCTCTCAACCCTCCAATAGTTGATTGAATGATCACTCTGGTCCCTTCACCGGTCAATCCGGTTGATCATGTCGTCAATTTGGTCACGTCCTTAGTTGAACCAGTTGAAAAAGTGGTTGATCCGATACCTTCCTCGGTCAATCTCGTTCTCCCCTCGGAGAGTGAAACTAAAGAGGTCGATCTGATCCCATCCTCGGTCGATCCCACTCTCTTGTTAGAGAGTGTGACCCAAGTGGTCGATCCATTTACACCTGTCGACCCCATTCTCCCCTTGGAGAATGAAACCCAAGTGGTCAATCTGATCTCATCATCGATCGATCCTACTCTCCCGCTAGAGAGTAAACCCAATACTGCCCACGTTTTTCTCGTTGATACAGACTCTGCCGTGTCGGGGGCTATTCCTCCTTCTCTCGTAGAACCCCCTCCAAGTAATGAGGTCATCCATTTTGATTGGGGTGTGGTAACTAGACCTCGTCTTCCCTCTTACATTCTTTTCCATATTACAGTACAGGTTTGTGGTCGGGATGTTCCCCAAACATTGATAGATGAAGGTTTGTCTGTTAGTATTTTGTCCTCTATTGCTTGGCAAGCATTGGGTTGTCCTCCACTTGCACCACTTACGCAGAATATGTTATCTTTTAAAAAAAGAACCAGTCAACCTTTAGGGACCCTTCCCCAGTTTCCTGTAACTTTGGGAGGGAAAACTATCTTTATTGACGTTATGGTAGTCCAAGACCCCTTGGATTTTGCTTTACTCCTTGGGCGAGATTATGTCTATTCCATGAAAGCTATTGTCTCTACTCTTTTTCATGTGATATCTTTCCCTCACGGTGGATGGGTTGTAACTATTGATCAACTTTCATTCATTGACCCTGCCTGGATTTCCTCCCTGAATGGTTCTTATATGCAGATGGTATCATCCCCACCATAGGTCAATTATGTGGCATTGTCGCCCATGGCTTTGACTTCTGATAACTTAGATCCAGTAGTTGACATGGTGATCTCTTCAATAGGGTTGTTATAGCCTGATCTCTTTACTCCTATCGCGACCCTCGACATGGTGTCCTTCCAGAGTGTGTTTCTTCCTTCCAGTGAAGACCTCCTGGAATCCATGATCGAGTTTTGTCCCTTGACATGGTGTCATTCCGGAGCATTGTCCTCTTGGAATCCATGATCAAGAAGCTACCGAGGATAGATTTTGCGTCTCTGCAACAAACTCGTTAAAAAATGAAACAGAGGTTCCGAGGATAGTTTTTGTGTCTCTGAGGAAACCTCGTTAAAAAATGAAACAAAGGTCCTTGAGCATGATTTTCTGATTTCAAGCTCGTTAAAAAATGAAACCAGACTTGAGCATAATTTCCTAATTTCAAGCTCGTTAAAAAAAGAAACCACTTGAGGATAGTTTTCTCGTCTCTGTGGCAACCTCGTTAAAAATTGAAACAAAGTTTACGAGCATAGTTCTTGTTTCTGTGTCAAGCTCGTTAAAAAATGAAATAGTTTCCCCCCTCTCTATTTGAGTCAAGTCCTTCATCTAGTATTTGAAGATTCATTTCATTCTCCTTTGCAGTTGGATGAAATGAAGCTTGGGGGGCATTTTCCCCAGCCTATGGACTTCATGCTGAAGTTAAGCCACTAGTTTCTTAAGCTGGGGGCTAAGTACCAACCATCCATGTGTTATGCGTTGGGAAGTCTCGCAAGCATAGTTTTCTATGGTTCAAGCTTGTGTAAAAATGAAACCACTTACCTCACGCATAGTTCCCTCTAGTTCAATCTTGCGTAAAAATGAAACCAGGTCCAAGCATAGTTTTGTTTAGTTTTTAAGATTGTGTAAAAATAAAATCTATCCCCAGCATAGTTTTGTTTTGTTTTAAAGCTTGCGTAAAAATGAAAACAATCCCGAGCTTAGTTTTTGTTATTTCTCATGCTCGTTATTACATGAGAATAAGTTATCGATCTTAGTATTTGTTCTTTCTCATGCTCGTAAATACATGAGAACGCAACCGAGTATACTTTTATCATTTTTTCGAACTCGTAAAGGTTATATGAAAAAGGAACCCACTGGAGTTCCCTTTAAGCTCTTTTCAGACTCTCTAAACATAAAAAGATTGCCGAGCAACCTTGCTATTTTCACGCTCATTAAAGTAAATGAAGAAAATGTTTGTTGAACAATAGTTTATCTCTTTTTCAGTCTCATCTGACTAATTTATGAAAAAGAAACTGGGAGAGTTCTCTTTAAGTGTTTTTCAGACTCTCAAAACATGAAAAACCCCTGAGTTTTCTTTCTTTGGACTCATAAAACAAACATTGAAAGGCCCATATTAGGACCGAACCACTCCTTCCTAGGGTTCGTTAAACATACTTCAAGGGACTCATCCGAAGGATGAGATTACATCGACAAGCATATGTTATCCTCCTCAAGCTTGCGTAAAAATAAAAAGGTACTCGCTAGAAATGGTGGGGGAACAAATTGGGAAATAATTGTGTCTAAACCTGTATTCTATGAAAGAGTCACTTTTGAACATGACATCCTTTCACTCACTTTGTGTCTAGGTAGGAAAATTTGCTTGTCTCCTGATCATACTCCCTTATAAGATTACAAATCGGTCTGTGATCCCTGTTGTTGAGTCAGTGTTTCCAAGATAGTTGTCGTGTCGTCAATATGTTCAAAGAGAAGTTCAACCCGAAAAGCATTCTATTGCATGGGCCATTTCTGCAGTATTAAAGCCTTCTATTGTGTCGTCCATCCCTGAGTCAGTCCCGAATCACTTGTTACTCTGATCTACATCAAATCTTGTTACTTGTTTCATGTCATTGATGTGGGATACATTAAGGCCCTCCTATGACGAGTCTTTTCCTGTCGAATTCAACTCATTATCCAGGAATTAGACTTAGAAACTAATTGGTACCTTGGAACTTGCATGCCTTAATGGCAGGTTTCCTCACTTTCGACAATGGGTTTTCATTATTGATCCCTGATCGGGAGATTCCGCTGAGTGTTCAACTTCAACTCATTTATTCACATTCATTGGATTGTACTAGTGTACCTTAGGAGTCATTGACATTAACGGTGATTTCCCTCACACTTGTTAATGGTATACAATAATGACCGGTAATCAAGTGGTTTCTACCATATTCGACTTCGACACATGTACTCACATGGTTAGATTCGTACTATAGAGTGGTGGAGATGAAGACCCTAGATATTTTCTGATAGATTCAGGTTGCGTTGGAGCATATTCAGTGTATTGTTGCATAGATCCACTTTGTATGTCTGGTGGCTATGTTCAAATTTTAGTTTTTAACACATAGATCCACAGTGTATTTTTGGTGGCTATGTTCAGATTTGAGTCATAATGGCATGGATCCACAGTGTATGTTTGGTGGCCATGACCTGTCTTACTTGACATGGATCTTCACATGTCGACATTTATGCTTTGAGTCATTTGTATTCTGAGTATGGGAATGCCTACCTCAGTGATGATATATTATTGTACTGTATTTCCTTGTTTTTTCGTAGGTTTCCGACTGACTGTTCCTTGTTCCCTACACACACTCGACAAAGTATTTTAGCTATCACTCTGTTCTAACTTCATACTTTGGGGGGATCTTTGTTACACATTATTTTTTTCATCCCTATGACCATTAATGATGTAAACCTATATGTTTCCTTCAGAGGGGTCAATGGCCTGAGTTCCTGAAGAGAGAAGGGAGAAGAACTTTTCCTGAGAAAAGAAGTTGCATTTTCCCTTGTAAAAACCCTGTAAAAAAGGAAGTTCGCAGGTTTCTATATAGGCAGGGTGTGAGAATGCCTGATTCTCGTAGGTTGTACCATATCTAGGGTGCAAGATGTTCCCAGGTTTCTCTATAGGCAGGGTGCGAGAATGCCTACACGTGGGAAAAACAAGCGTTTTCTCGAAACTTCTATGGTGAGGTGGCATCCGAATGGTTTGGATATTACTCGCTTTCATGATTTAGTGGGATCATCCTAACCTCCTCACCTTATCCTCTTAAACTTATAAAAGGAGAGGATTTCTCATGGAGAAAGTTAGCTTGGATCTTTGGAGCTTTTGCTAAGTTGGATTTGGCTTGGGATTGTTAACTTGGTTAGAGTGGCTTTGAGATTTTCTTTGTCAAGATAGATTGTAAATACTATCAGACCCGTGCTCTCGGAATTCTTTGAGTTAAAGTGTGTGGGGAACAAAGGACAGTTGGAAGGGACCTTACGACATTAAGGCCATGGTTGTAATCTCTCTTTCACATTTAATATGATACAGTAATATGATTCTTTTCTATAAAGCTTGTTGTGTTTTATTGTATTATTCCTTGATTACATACATAGGTTTATATTGAGTTTATGCTATTGTTATCACTTTGGTTGGTTGCGTTCTTTTGTAGGATCATCATTGTATGAGCATTGGAATGGAGCTAGGATGGTGATGGTGAGAGGAAGCGACATTTAAATGGTATGTCACTCATCCCTCTTTAGTTAGTAAATTCAATATTTAAAACTTAAGGAAAGCGTCATGTTCTGGTATGTTTTGTTCTAGATATAGGTGGATCTAGGGAGATCAGTTAGTGTTCACACCTACCGATTTGTCCGATAACATTGCCTCTTTATCCATATACACACTTATGTATATTTTCACTTTATTCTTTTTGCACAGTTACATATAATAAATAAAATCATCCTTGGTACCTTGCATATATTACTTGTGTATCAAGTGATTGTTTTGATTTTAAGGCTATAAAATATAGGTAACATTCCCAACTAACTTTCCTTAGCCTAGAAAGACTTGAAAATATTTGTGTGAGGTTCTTAATACTTTTTCCTCAATACTCAGGAAGAATATTTAAAGATAAAATCAAGTAAAAAAAATTGAGAGGGTTTCATATCCATGTTGGCTTAGCATAATTAGGCCATAGGCTATCTAGTTACAGTTGGACACACTATGTTAATGAAGAATCAAGGGAATTTTTGTGTTTAGAATTTATTTTTAAGAATATGGATTTTCATTAGCCAGTTGTTGATGAGGTGAAAGTTCCCTTCTCAAGAAGAAGGGTTCTCCTCGATGTAAATTCCCAATTATACCTCACATAATTTGAAATAGGGAACCAATTCAAATTTTGGCCCTAAAACTATTATTATTTTTATGTAAATTGAAAGGTGGAATGAAAAATGTGTTGGAATACTAAGAGGGGGGGTGAATTAGTATGATCACTTTTTACCACTTTCAATCACAGTATATATAAACTTCATCTTTATCAGTAATATTCAATATTTTATCACTTATTCATCTAGTCTATCATTGCATCATAAACAATGTCATTCAATAATGCATAATAAACAACCACAGATACACAATACACCAGAATTTACATGGAAACTCAAATGGGAGAAGACCATGAAAATGATTTATTATATATATGAAGAATACATTCGTAGGAAGCACCAAATTCCCAATAATCCAACACCAGCTAGAAGGAGGCAACCCCTTGATTTATAGGCACCAACCTGAAGGAAGCTACAACTCCCTGAATTCTCCAGCTACAACTCGAAGGAGGATCCAACACCCTAGTTTACAGGATCCAACCTGAAGGAATATCAAACTCCCTTGTAACATCCCCAACATCCAACTGGGCTATTCCATGTAAAAAAAACTCGAACTATATGCAAATTAAACATATACACACAGAAATCTTGTAGAACTTTATATATAAAACTTAAAACAGACAAATACATTTTTGTAAATGCACAGATTCATACGGAAACAACAATAAACATATACATGCAACATAGACAGACATTATTCATAAATACAAAATAGGTATAAACCACACACACGAAAAACCCATAAAAATAGACGCATACATAATAATGCAACATGTAATTTAACACAAAATGAACACTTATCTTGGTAAAAATATCACCAAATTCATGCAGACATTCCACGAACCTCCCAGCCTTAGACCCTACTTCTCATCACTCTTAACAGTGGGTCACCCCCGAGCTGGGACTAAACTCCACCAAGGTAAAGGGTTTCCTAACCAGTATGATGTATCTTAGACAATAGGAAATACTCTATCACAGGTGCCAACTCAAACTAACAGCCTATAGTCCCCCATTCCACACATGTTTGTCCCATCCTAGGAAGTGTGATCCTTCTCTGATTAACAGTCCTTGGTCTACCCCACTTTCTTTCCGGGCTTCAGCAACAGGTCAGACTGGAAGTCTAAGATCCCTGTAGATGTAGTTTGGCACCTTCCAGAAATCAATTCCTAGAAATTCTCTCACCTAGAGAGAAATTGCTCACGAGCCTGACAACCCGCCTCTTCAGTATCCCACGATCCTAACAACCTGCTTCTTCATTCTAGCTCCCAAGCTAACCAGGTACAGATACAGGTATTATTATGGTTATAGGTATGGGTACATATATGAGTATGGGTATGGGTATAGGTAGAGTGACAGGAAGGTATAGAGGAAAAATCAATGAGTGAGTCAATGATCATGGAATGAATGAATTCCCCAAAATGAACTAATTCCAATCTATATGTATGCATGTTCCCAACTTAACACTTGTCATTTTGAGAGCTACTTTGGTCCACTTGTCCCCATCCTTAGAACTTAGGATAAAGTAATTATCCAAAATTTACACTTTAAGGAATATTAATATAATATTCATTTTTGGATTAATCTCCCTAGCTTAGCCCCTTCTCCTTAAATTTTAGGCCCCATTTTCCATAACAAGTGGAGTTTAGTCCTCCATACTATTCTATCGTGTTTGGTCTACACACAACGATGTATTATATTAATGCTAAGACATATACAAAAATAGGCTCACTAGCCTTTAACATCTAGGCTCTCTAGCCTAATTCCACACATAATCCTCCTAACTTATAATAAATTGCTCACCAGCCTATAAAACACAACATATACACAAAGGCTCCCTAGCCTCAAAATCGTGTGCACATAAGTTTGTTGTGCGTGGTATCCTGGAATGTGCACACTTAATCATTTTAGTGCATAGTACATGTGCGCACTATACCTTGGAAGGTGCATACAAAAATGATATCAAACAGTTCACCAGCTTAAGTACATTTGCATTTATATTTGTAGTTGGGGTTCGGCCTAGGGGTATTAAAATCCCCTCCCCTTATTTATGCATTGTCCTTAGTGCATTATGTACACATATACAACAAAAATTTTAAAAATCCTCAAAAATAGGTGGGTATTCTTCCTACATTGCATCCTCATGCTCCCAAGTAGCATCCTCAGGACCGTACTAGGTCTATTGGACCTTTACAAGCCCTATGGCTTGATTCCAAAGTTGTTTGATTTTCTGGTCCAAAATGTGTACCTGATGAAGTTGGATAGCATCTTATTGCTCCACCTGAATCCCATTCTAATCAATTACATGATTAGCATAAGGTATATATTTATTGAGAAATTATACATGGAATACATTATGAACAGACATAGATGCATGAAATGGAATCATATAGGCTACTGGACCAATCGTTTCTAGGATTTTAAATGGTCCACAATATCTAGCTGCCAACTTGGAACAATTTCCCAACTTCAGTGAACTTTTGTTGGCCTTAACCTTCAAGAATACATGATCACCCACTTTAAAATACCTATGATATCAACCCTTGTTAGCATAGATTTTCTTCCTATCTTGGTCAACCTTTAAATTCTGTTTAATTTTCAACATTTCCTCTTCCATTTCCCTGAGTAATTCTAGCCCAAATACTACCCTATCTGTTGGGTTGTCCCAAATTACTGGTGCGTTGCACTTTCTGCCATAAATTTCCTCAAATGGGCTCATATTTAGAGATGCTTCTTGTTGACTATAAAAATTGCAATGAGGATTTTGCCCACAAAGTATTGCTAAAAGCCTATTATTTATAAGCTAATGATATATATAATACTAGTAGGTGGGACCCCCTTGTAGATTGGAGGATTAGAGATAGTCTAGTTACACATTTTATGTCGTTGTTCGATGATGCTTATAGGGTTCTACATGATTGATGGTGAAATATTGTTTTTATTCATGACATAATCGCAGATGGATAATGCATGTTATGTGTGGGTTTCATTACTCTAAGCTCTAAATTCTATGTATGAATGGCTTGTATTCACTGTTATTACAATGCTATTGGTGTCGTGATTTATTACATGTTACACCTGCACAAGACACATGTTAGTCATAACAAGAGATCAAAGAAATAAAAAAACAATCCAAGGAAGAGGAGATATCCTATCCTATACTATGATATGCTATACTATGCGCAAATAAAATTAAAAGGATTATTGTTAGTCCTAACTATTAATGTTAGCGGCTATGTGATTATTATTGAGTTATATTTGACGCATTTGATATATGTTATGGTATGTTTTGGAAATGGTTAATATGATTTCGGGTGGCGCACTTGGAAAGCAACATATGCAAGTTCGAGGCATGTGTTAATGGAATGGATTAATGTTGGTTGGTTTTTTTGTACTACGTAATTGAATGAAGGGAGGATGGAAGTGACGTGCATTTACTGCACGTCAGTCCATACTTCTCCCACTGGCCATCACCCTAGCTTGGTTATTGTTCATTTGATTTTCATTGTGGTTAATCTCCGATATTTAGGCGAGGAAGAAAGTGCTCAACCAAGATCACATTTTTAAGGCCATTTGGTTACAGGTATGTTTTTTTCACCCATCCATGAACTCGCTCTGTTTATGAAATAAATATTGGCTCGGTGATGTATTGATCTATTTTGTTCTTGAGGCTAGCAACTGTGTAAACTCATGGTGTTTCTATGGAATGGTTGTTTGTGTGTTATTCATTGAAAATGGAAAATTGGATGGTTGAGATCATGATTTCATTGACTATTCTGTGTGAAGGAAGCCGTGATGGCTCTCTGTTGTCTCTATGGTTTTTTGTTGTAGGGTTTCATTCGGTTTGGACTTGCTGGCCACCTCCTCATAGTCTTATAACCATACCCAATCGTATTTAGTGTTATGGATTTGTTTTCTATGATTTGAACCACCTTTGGGTCACTGCATATGGTTTTCCACCTAGTCGTGGGCTCGTTTTATGTTATTGGTCTATGCACAATTGGTTATGGTGGCTATTATGCCAAGATAATTGTTTTAGGGTTGGTTTCTATTACCCAGGCTATGCATTTATATCAACATTATTTAGTTTTTTGGGGAAAACATGAGGGTTATGCCCCTACATGTTTTTGGTTTTGGTTACTGGCCGGTAAGAAACCTCTACTCTTATGCATTGTGGTCTACCCTATCTGGTGTGAACTATCACCCTGTCTTGCAATATAAAGTTATGTGGCCTATGTTTCCACCACATTGTCTCGAAGGTTTATCACCTATTGTTGATATGGTTGACTCCAGTATCCCTTTGTTTTAATGATCAAGTGAACCCTTGATGTTTTCTTGTATTCATTGGTACCAAGCCTGATTTTGATTCACTCAATAGTCACACTCTATCAGTTACCTGGTTGACTGTTATAGTTGTTGGGTAGTATTAACAGTGGTTTTGATTATTGGCTCATCTCTATTTGATCACATGGTTGGAGAGTTGTGACTAGAAATGATAATTGTTATACAATCTATGCCTTCTTTTTTTATGATAGCTAACTCGATAGCTCATCATGGTTTAATTGGTTGACTAGAGAAGTTGTAAAAGGAAATGAAAATGGGCATACATTCGTTGCCTCCTTGTGTTGTAACAGTTGGATTGATAACTCAACATTGTTTTATGTTTTGATCGGAAGTAATTGGATATGTACAGTCACAAAAATGCTTCTTCATGTTATGCGTTGGTCTGTTTGTTTCCTACAACATGGTAAAAGTTGAAGTGATGGTCATTGTCACCGTGTGTTTAAATTTCTCAATCGAGATTATTGCAATTTAAAGTATTGATAGTTGAAGGAATGGAAGCAGGCATGTTTTAAAGATCTTATGTCTGTGTTTGATTTGAGGAATTAAATTATGGGCAGTGGTGATGTTTTTATGTTGAATAGAGTTGGAACAAATGACTGTGTGTTTCTTGGATTTTTTTTTAAATATGAAAGGAAAGCAAGTGAAAAATAAACACAAGTTTTTTAAACAAGATGGGTGAATTCAAGAGGTTTCTAAGTATGATTTTAAAGAAATTGAATGTAGATAGTGAACAAGTTTTAGCACACAATAATGGTTTCAACACACAGTAATTGTTCAATGAGTGTTTGGATAGTTGTATTGAATAAATAACTATTTTTATGGATTACTTAATTGATTTTTCAAACAATATCCGCTCTTTTCCCCTACCATTATTTCACTTTTTGCTAATTACATTTCCCCCCGCCTTCCCATATTCACTACAGACTCCTTGTTCCTAAAATTTAATTACAGTTAATATAATTTATGTATTATGATAGTTAAGGGATCGCATGGATGAATTATAGTGATATATTATTTTGGTTTACGATACAATTGATTGTTTGTTGTCTGTGAGCTGTAATCATGATCTTTCCCCCCTCATTTTAACATTTTTCTCTCAATACGACCCCTCACATATCCTAGAACCTTTGTTCACCCCCTACTCATTGACAACTATTAAACAATTTGTATGGATTGGATTGCATGAGTCTGATATGTTGTTGAGCCAAATTTTATTTCATATCTTAAAAGAGTTGTCATTTATGGTTGTTAAAGAAACTATTTATATTCAATTATGCATAAAGGAATGATATTTTTTAGCATAGGTAGCCATGGAGAAGCTAACCGAGGGAGAGATAATTGGAACAGGGGCCCTAGAAGGCTAAGATTCTCTATACACTTTGATGTTGACTTGAAAGAGTTAGGCCAACTATTTCAAGATGGTTTTTTTAATTGGATTGGGAAAGGAGTGGTCCAACCTAGGCCTAAAATTCCTCCCTTCCAAGCCCCATAGGTCCCTGGTATCCCTGTGCCTCCTCATGTCTCACTACAGCCTGGATTTCCCGAGAACAACAGATGGAAAGATATTGTCCACCTGACAGTCTCCCAACATCATGGTTGACCTAACTTGTCTTTATCTTCTCCCCCTCCTATCAATCAGATTTTCCAAGTTGCCCTTGTCCACTCACCAGTTCAGTCTTCCCATGCAAGCAAAAGGTTGAAAACCAAGGCCCACCATGCCCATGATAAAGGAATATCCACTACTTCCCCTTCCTCACCCTCAATTGACTCAGATAAATATGTGTCCTCCGGCATGCATTTGAGAGATGATTGCTCTCATGTGATCAACGAGATTAGGCATAAAGGCTCCACACAACCTAAGGTAAATTTAGAGAGATCAAAAGGTGATAGCAACAACAAGGGAAAGATTGCCTCCCATAGTGGGAAATATGGATTTAAATTTTTTATTTATTTATTAATTGTTGAGAACAGTTGACTTCTGAAATTTTGGACAACACACTATTTTTGGATAGATGGGTAATATATTTTGGAAATAATTTCAATTATCATTGAGATAAATTTTCAAATATGAATGTGATGATGAGAGTCACAAGGAGGGATGTTTTTTTTAATTAACTAGTTTTGTTATGATTTTTAAAATCTAAAGGGAGTCATAAGGGGTCCCACCCACTAGTTATTATTTATTTAAAAACCCTTATTATGATTTATTACTTTTACCCCTAACTAAAAAGTTGGTTGAGTTTTAGTTAACTTAACTAAGGAAGTAGTTCAACTACTTCAACCAATTATAATTTGCTTAAAGGAAAAAGGAAAGGGAGGAACATGAGGAGAAGAGAAGGAGAAGCATACTAAGGTTTTCTCTTTGAGTTTTTGTTGAGATAATTTAGTTTTCATTCATTCCTTAATTTATTATAAGCCTAATTCTTTTTTATGATAGAAGGGTCCTATTGTAGACAACAATATTCAGGGATGAATTATATCATTCAAACACTTGTTTCTTAGAGGTGTTGATATATCTTTGATGGTCTGTGTAGACTTGTCTATTTGTGAATTAGATTTCATGACTGACAAAATATATTGTGCATAGTTGAGTGGGAAGCAATCTATGGCAAGATGATCCATCTTTTAAAGTTCAGTTTTTTATTTTTTGTCTGAAGTCCTTTTGTATGTTTCATCGGGGGACGTCTAAGTTTGACTTTGGTCCAAAACTTCCTCAAGAAATTTTGTAAAGAGAATGATTCTTTGATGAATTGGAATGAAATAAAGGATTTCTTTATGTCTCATCTATTTGATTATTGACTTGGTGTCTTTAATTTTGTCTCTATATTTATTTCAGCATCTGATATGTTCAAAAAATTACATAAATAATGATTTTTCAGCAAGATTTTATTTATAAAAAAATAGCCTAAGCACTTGTAAACAATACTCGTGAATTAGGATATCAATTTTGATGGCTATAAACATAGGGTAATATTCTCGTGTATCTTGATTCAGCCAAGAAGGATCTGAAATTTTTTGAGTAGGATCATTTCATAACTTCGACGGGTGGATACCTCACACTTGATGGGATAGTCCTTATAGGGGGAAGGATTTCACCTTACATAGAAAGTGTTCCACAACCTAATGTGAACTATATAGAAGAGGAACGAGGGGTGTATTCCATATTTACTGAGGAATATAATATCCCCTTGGAACAAATTGATTTAGATGATGGTATGTGGCACATTTACTTCAATGGTTCATGCTCTAGTGAAGGTAATAGAGCTGGCATAATATTGTACTCTCCTATGGGGAAAATTTACAACTTTTCTTATAGGTTGGAGTTTTCTTTCACAAATAATGTCACTAAATTCTAAGATTTATTATTAGGCATTGAAAATGCCTATAATCTTGGTTGTGGTCACCTTTCATTTTTTGGAGATTCTGAGCTTGTTGCGAACCTTGTATGTAAGATATACTCTCCTAGCAACAAGTTGATGAAATGATATACCCAAACTGTTTGGGCACTTATCTCAAACCTATTATATTTCAACATCACACATGTTAAGAGGGAATTAAACTCAATGCCTAATCGGTTAGCTGTTTTTGTAGCCTCTCCTAATCGACAACTTTTTCCACATAGACCTAATTGTACTTTTCAATCTCTATATCGTCCACATATCCCTGACAATATAGAATATTGGCAGGTATTCCCTAGCGATGAGAGCATATGTGGTTTCATTCAAAATTAACCCTATAAGCCCAAGGAAATCATATCCATAGAATATAACAAGATTCCTAAAGGCTTGACTCCTCTAGAGAGTTCGGTTTCATCGAGTGATGTAGGCAATAAAGAGAAACAGAAAGAAGATGAGTCGAAAAGGAAGGTGGGTGAAATTATCTCCTTAAACATTAGGACACTTGAATCTCCAAAGAATCTTAAAATAGGTACCCAATGTTCTAATGAAGATAAAATTAAGTTTGTCGAGCTACTTGGTGAATTTCAAGATGTTTTTTCCTGGTCTTATGAGGTTCTTCGTGGTTTTGATCCTGGTCTTATACAACATGCCATCCCCGTCAAGGAAGGTATAAAACTAGTTAGGTAAAAACAAAGACCTATCAACCCTGCACTGGAAGCAACTATTTGAAAGGAATTGGAAAAACTCTTGAAGGATGGGATCATCTTTTCAGTCAAGTATTTTGAATGGGTTTCCAATTTGGTTCATTTTTGGAAAAACAATGATCAGATCAGATTATGCGTTGTTTTTTGTGCATTAATTCGAGCTAGTATAAAACATCACTTACCTCTCCCTAACATGGAAATGATTTTGCAGCAAGTCACAGGGTCACAAATGATGTCCTTACTTGAAGTTTTTTTTAGTTACAATCAAATCAGGGTGAAAAGGGAAGATGCATAGAAAACCACCCTTATTACTCATTGGGGTACCTTGACTTACGGACGTAAGCCTTCTGGATTATCGATTACGAGTACCAATTTTAAAAACTCTATGCAAATAATTTTCGACGATTTGATTGGTAAAATTATTCATGTTTACCTTGATGATCGAATCATGTACTATAAAGGACTATCAATTGTCTCAAATTTTCAAAAACTATGGCTGGGTCCTTTCAAAATTGCTTTTGTCCTGGGTACTAACTCTTACATTCTAAAATATTTACAAGAGCGATTTTTCTCCTACATCACTAATGGTTATCACTTGAAACATTACGTGGAACCAACTTGAAAAGTTTTAAGGCTGTTTGGATCTTTTTTATATTAGTAGTCTAGCTTTGCTTTCATTTTCCACTATTTTTCATTTCTAATTTTACAGTAGTTTGATTTTTTCTTCCTTCTTGATAAGTTTCATGCTTCTTTTACATTTCTGTCATTTTACTTCTGTTGTTTTAAATTTTTTAATCTTGATTTTGTCACGATTTTTATTGCTTTTTCATCTTTTAGTTGATTTTGGTCAAGAATAAGATGTTGGATCAGTCCTACCATAGTGACACTCTTGCAATATATTGTTAGTCAATAACAATCAATCTTACACAATTGTTACGATGTCCCCCCTAAAAGCATAATTTAATTTGTTATCTACTTTCACTACTTTCTTATAAAGAAATTGGTTATCTCCCGCTTCTTCTTTCCATTTCTTCATCCATTTGATAATTTAAAAAAGAAAGTCCATACAATTTTCTCCTTGAAGTAAAAAGCAGGTTTCAGTTGAATGATTATGCATACAGGGATAAACCCCCTCATAATTAAAATTTTTCATGAGTTATTCCCAAATTCCCAGTCATTTTTCCATTAAATCCGCTCACTTCCCCCTGTTGCATAATCTTCCTCGTTATATCTTCTTGATCTGATGTTCTTGGTATATGAAACCATGTGTTCTGAGTTCTTAATCCGTTGGAAACAAATTTCCATGTGGAGTCACTAGGTTGTTGACGATAAAAATCGCAACGAGGATTTCGCCCACAAAGTATTGCTAAAAGATTATTATTTATAAGCTAATGATATATATAATACTAGTAGGTTGGACCCCCTTGTAGATTGGAGGATTAGAGATAGTCTTGTTACACATTTTATGCTACTCTTTGATGATTCTTACAGGGTTCTACATGATTCATGGTGAAATATTGGTTTTATTCACGATGTAATGACAGATGGATAATGCATGTTATGTGTGGGTTTCATTACTCTAATCTCTAAATTCCATGCATGAATGGATTATATTCACTGTTATTACAATTATATTGGCACCATGATTTATTACATGTTACACCTGCACAAGACACATGTTGGTCATAACAAAAGATGAAAGCAATATAAAAAAAAATCCAAGGAAGAGGAGCTATCCTATACTATACTATGCTATGCTATACTATGTGCAAATGAAATTAAAAGGATTATTGTTAGTCCTAACTAGCAATGTTAGTGGCTATGCAATTATTATTGAGTTATATTTGGTGCATTTGATATATGTTATGGTATGTTTTGGAAATGGTTAATATGATGTTGGGTGGCACACTTGGAAAGCAACGTATGCAAGTTTGAGGCATGTGTTAATGGCATGGATTAATGTTGGTTGGCTATCGTGTACTATGTAATTGAATGAAGGGAGGATGGAAGTGATGTGAATTTACTGCACGTCACTCCATACTTCTCCCACTGGCCATCACCCTAGCTTGGTTATTTTTCATTTGAGTTTCACTGTAGTTAAGCTCCGATATTCAGGTGAGTTTAATTCGGTTCGGACTTGTTGGCCATCTCCTCACAGTCTTGTAACCATACCCATTTGTATTTGGTGTTATGGAGTTGTTGTGTATGATTTGAACCACCTTTGGGTCACTGCATATTGTTTTCCACCTAGTCGTGGGCTCATTTTATGTTATTGGTCTCTGCACAGTTGGTTATGGTGGCTATTATTCCAAGAGGATTTTTTTAGAGTTGGTTTCTATTACCTGGGCTCTGCATTTCTATCATCATAATTCATCCTTTTGGGGAAAACACGAGGGTTATTCCCCTGCATTGTTTTGGTGTTGGTTACTATCCAGTACGAAACCTCTGCTCTTCTACATCGTGGTCTACCCTATCTGGTGTGAACTATCACCTATCTTGCAAGCTAAATTTATGTGTCCTATGTGTCCACCACATTGTCTCGAAGGGTTAGTCTCCCTGTTCTTTAATGATCAAGAAAACCCTTGAATTTTTCTTGTATTCATTGGTACCAAGCCCGATTTTGATTAACTCAACAGTCACACTTTTTCGGTTATCTGGATGACTGCTATAGTTGTTGGGTAGTATTAACAAAGGTTTTGATTACTGCCTTGTCTTTGTTTGATCACGTGGTTGGAGAGTTGTGATTGGAAATGATAAGTGTTATACAATTGATGCCTTATTTTTTTATGACAGTTGAATTGATCGCTCATCATGATTTAATTGGTTGATTAGAGAAGTTGTAAAAGGAAATGAAAATGGGTATACAGTCATTACCTCCTTGTGTTGTAACAATTGGATTGACAACTCAACATTGTTTTATGTTTTGATCGGGAGTAATTGGATATGTATAGTCACATAAATTCTTCATCGTGTTATGCGTTGGTCTGTGTGTTTCCTACAACATGGTAAAATTTGAAGTGATGGTTGTTGTTACTGTGTGTTTAAATTACCCAATCAAGATTATTGAAATTTAAAATATTCATAGTTGTGTCTTGGCTATCTATTGTGTATGATTTATGGATATCGTGCATCAAATCGTCTTATTTCACAATCAGAGATGGGCACAAGGGTTTTACCAGTATGGTTTCATTGCAATTTAATTGTTAAAATCGTTGAAGGAATGGAATCAGGCATGTTTTGAAAGAGATTGTGTCTATGTTTGATTTGAGGAATTAAATTATGGGCAGTGGTGATATTTTTATGATGAACATATTTGGAACAAATGACTGTGTGTTTCTTGGATTTTGTTTTAAATATGAAAGGGAAGTGAAAAAGAAACAATTTTTTTTTAACAAGATGGGTGAAGTCATGAGGTTTCTGAGTATGATAATAAAAAAATTGAATGTGGATAGTGAACAAGTTTTAGCACACAGTAATAATTTCATCACACAGTAATTTTTTAATGAGTGTTGAAAAAGTTGTATTTAATACATAACTATTTTTATGGATCACTTAATTGATTTTTAGAACAGTATTCGCTCTTTTCCCCTACCATTATTTCACTTTTCACTAATTACATTTCCCCTCGCTAATTACAGTATCCCAACATCGTGGCTGGCCTAACTTGTCTTTACCTGCTCCCCCACCTATAAATTTGATTGTCCAAGATGCCCCTATCCACTCACCAGTTCAGTCTTCCCATGCAAGAAAAAGGTTGAAAACCGAGGCCCACCATGCCTCTGACAAAGGAAAATCCATTGTTGCCCTTTCCTCACCCTCAATTGACTCTGATAAATCCCTGTCCTCTCACATGCATTTGAGAGATGATTTCACTCTTGTGATCAGTGAGATTAGGCATAAACTCTCAACACAACCTAAGGAAAATTCAGAGAGATGAAAAGGTGACAGGAGAAACAAGGGAAAGATTTCCTCCCAGAGTGGGAAATATGGATTTTAATTTTTTTTATTTATTAATTGTGGAGAACAGTTGACTTATGAAATTTTGGACAACATACTATTTTTGGATATATGGGTAACATATTTTAGAAATAATTTCAATTATCATTGAGATAAATTTTCAAATATGAATGTGATGATGGGAGTCACAAGGAGGGATGTTTTCTTTAATTAACTAGTTGTGTTATGATTGTTAAAATGTAAATGGAGTCACAAGGGGTTCCACCTACTAGTTATTATTTATTTAAAAACCCTTATTATGATTTATTAATTTCCCCCCTAACTAAAAAGTTGGTTGAGTTTTAGTTAACTTAACTAAGGAAGTAGTTCAACTACTTCAACCAATTCTAGTTTTCTTAAAGGCAAAAGGAAAGGGAGGAATAGGAGGAGAAGAGAAAGAGAAGCATACTAATGTTTTCTCTTTGAGTTTTTGTTGAGATAATTCATTTTTCATTCATTCATTAATTCATTAGAAGCCTAATTTTTTTTTATGATAATAGGGTCCTATTGTAGACAACAAGATTCAAAGTTGAATTACATAATTCAGACACTTGTTTTTTAGAGGTGTTGATCTATATTTGATAGTCTGTGTAGACTTGCCTGTTTGCGGATTAGATTTCATGACTCTAAAAGGCTATTGTGTAGAGTCAAGTGGGAAGCAATCTGTGCAAGATGATATGGCTTTTAAAGTTCATCTTTTGATTTTTTGTTAGAACTACTTTTGTATGTTTCATTGGGGACGTCAAGTTTGAATTTGGTCCAAAACTTCCTCAGGAAATTTTGTAAAGAGAACGATTCTTTGATGAATTGGAATGAAATAAATGATTTCTTTATGTCTCATATGTTTTATTATTGAGTTGGTGTCGTTACTTTTGTCTCTATATTTATTTCAGCATCTGATATGTTCAGAAAATTACATAAATAATGATTTTTTCAATAAGCTTTTATTTTAAAAAAAACAACCTAAGCACTTGTAAACAATACTTGTGAATTAGGATATCAATTTTTATGGCTATAAACATAGGGTGATATTCCCATCTATCTTTCTTTAGGCAAGAAGGATCTTAAAATGTTTGAGTAAGATCATTTCATATCTTTTCCTTAACACTTCGTACCCATTGTTATAAGAAAACTCTACTAAGTGTAGGTAGTCTTCACATTTCGATGGTTTATCCATAACATATATCCTAAACATATCCTCAATCACTTGATTCACCCTCTCTATTTCTACATCTGATTTTGGATGATAAGTTGTGCTAAAATTCAAATTTGTTCGAAATCCCTTCCAAAATTTTGATGTAAATTTTGGATCTCTGTCAAACTCAATTATATTGGGTATACCATGTAATCGAGAAATTTCTCTCATATAAACATCAACATTGTTGGTTTCCTTGTGAGTGAGATTTACTGGAATAAAATGGGCAGCTTTAGTAAGCTTATCAACCACTACCATAATAGAATCATGTTGCGTGTTTATTCTCGGAATTTTGGTGATGAAATCCATTGTTACAACTTCCCATTTCCACTCAGGAATGGGTAATGGTTGTATCAAACTAGTTGGGCCTCTATGCTTAGCCTTTAACTTTTGACACTCCAAACATTTGGCAATAAAATCAACAACTTCTTTCTTCATTCCTGGCCAATAATATTGTCTCTTGATAGCTACAACTGTTTTCTAATAACTTGGGTGACCAACATAAGGTACATTATGAATTTATCTCAATATCATATTTTTCAATTCCTGGGAATTTGGTACATAAATTATGCCCCTATATATGAGAATTTCATCATTTTCTAGCTTATAGTCTTCAATTTTCTACTACAAAATACCTTGTTGTAATTTTTCCACTAATTCCTTGTATTGCAAATCTTATTTTGCAGCCTCTATGATTTTGTCTTTCAAATCTGATTGGTGCATGCTTATGGATGTAGCATGCAAATCATGCACTTTTCTGTTGAGTGCATCAACCACTTTGTTCCCTTTCCCTTTGATATGTTTTATATCAAAGTCATATTCACTAAGAAATTCTAACCACCTACTTTGCCTAGCATTTAGAGTTGGTTGATCAAATAAATATTTTAGAACATTATAGTCTATCCTCAGATCGAACCTTTTCCCCATGAGGTGGTGCCTCCAATTAATCAAGCCATGAAATATGGCTGTCAACTCCAAATCATGAGTGGCATAGAGCCTTTCATGTTCCTTCAACTTCCTTGATTCATAACATACAACAAACCCATTTTGACTAAGGACTCCACCAAGTCCTTCTTTACATGCATTTGTGCATACAATGAAGTCTTTATTTGGATCTGCAATCCTTAGTATTGGATCAGTATTTAATAATTTCTTCAAGTGTTGGAAACTGTTTTCACAATCCATTGTCCATTGAAACATCACACCCTTCTTTTGCAAGGAAGTGATTGAGTGTGCAATCTTTGAGAATCCTTTAATAAATATTCTATAGTAGCCTACAAGGCCCATGAATGATTTGATCTCTATCACATTCTTTGGTGTTGACCATCCTCTAATGGCATCTATCTTCTCAGGATCCACTTCTATCCCTTCCTCTGAAATGATATGCCCCAAACAATGAATTTCCTTCTAATAAAATGAGCACTTGCACAATTTGGCATACAATTGATGCTCCCTTAATACTTGTAATACCATCCTCAAGTGTTGTTCATTATCTTCCCTTGACTTTGAATATATAAGAATTTCATCTAAAAATACAATGACAAATGTATCTAAGTATTCTCTGAAAATACCATTCATTAAACACATTAAGACAGTTGGTGCATTTGATAACCCAAATGACACCACTATGAACTCATAATGGCCATACCTTGTTATGAAAGAAGTCTTGTTGATGTCTTCTTCTTTAATTATTACTTGATGATAACCTAACCTAATATCAATATTGGAGAATACTTTTTCATCTTTCAATTGATCAAAGAGGTCATCAATCATTGGCAAAGGATACTTATTCTTCACAGTTACCTTGTTCAACTACCTAAAGTCGATGGAAAGTCTAAATGTTCCATCCTTTTTCTTCACAAATAAAACTAGGGCACCCTAAGGTGACACACTTAGGCGTATATACCCCTTCTTCATAATCTCTTCAAGTTTCATTTGCAATTCCTTCAATTCTGGTGTACTCATCCTGTAAGGATTCTTAGATACTGGACTTGCTCTAGGAATCATACGTATGGAGAAATCAATGTCTCTTTTAGGGGGTAATCCTGGTATTTCCTTAAACACATCTTCAAACTCTTTTAGGACTACATAATATTCAATATTTGACACTCTATCTTTAGGTTTCTCTTCCATATCAGTTGCAAATAATTGACATCCTTTTTTGTAACATTTCTTCAGCTACAATGCTGAAATTTATCTGATGGTTACTTCCCTAAGGATTCCTTGCACTATCCCTAGGTACCCTTACTCATCCAAGAAAGTAAATGCCTTGTTATGACAGTCTAGGATAGCATGATATTGGTCCAACCAATCCATCCCAATTAGACAGTCATGGGAAACTAAAGGCAAGATGTTCAAATCTACCCTTGTGTTCAGTCCATTCATGTCCATAAGACATGACTTAACCATCTCATTAACTTTTGTTTTGGCTCTGGTAGACAGATGCACCTACCAAGATTTTCCATGCTTGCTTCTTGTCAAATGAAAACTTTCCACCAACTTAGGATATATATAACTATGATTAGAACATGAATCAATTAAAATAGCAATGGTTTGGTTATTGATCATACCTTCAACTTCAATCATATGTGATTGATACTTTTCTTTCTTGTTATCCAGGGCTGTATAGATCCTTGGTACATTTCTCCCCATGTCCTCCACTATTTCATCTTGTTTTACATTGTGAACAATCCTCACTTTTTCACCTCTATGAGGGAAATATATAAACATATGATCTCCTTTACAACCCCAACATTGAATAGGTGGCTTCCTTGGCCTTTGACCCCCTGTCTCAATCATTCTTGGTTCTCTAGAAGTTGGTTGTCCTTGAGGACTATTTCTGAAGAGTGATGGCTTATTTCCCTTATTCCTCTGATCCATCTTGAATTTATTTTTGTCTTCCCAAAATTTTTGGAAAGTTGTCCTTGATTTTTTTATTATCATATAGGCATTTAGATCTCCTTATGGAGTCCTCCAATTTTTTAGGATCATCATATTGTATTTTGTCATTGATGAATGATGGAAATCCACTCAAATACCTCTAAATCTTAATTGTCTCATCCTTGATGAAAGATACATACTTCAGTAGTTCTAAAAACCTTCTTTCATATTCATCTATGGTCATACTCCCAAGTTTGAGTTCAAAGAACTCTTTCATTTTCTTGTCATCGTATCTCTTAGTCAAATATTTATTTTCAAAATACTTCTTGAATTCCTTTCATGTAACATTTTTCTCTTTAATGTGATGCACCTTCACAAGCTGATCCCACCACATAGATTCCTTTCCCTTGAGTTAATAGATTGCAATTTTTCCTTCTGCATGAGAATAATAATTATGCAATTGAAAATACTTTCTCATGTCGAGCAACCATGTCTCTACATCTTCATCCTTCTTTTTCTCACCATCAAATGTAGGATTTTTTATTTTGTTCACTTATCCTCGTAGCTCATCCACCCCATTCCCCTTATGCTTCCTGACAGGGGATGGACTTGAGTTGCTTCATGCTCTCTTACTTAAATTCCTTGGGGAGTGATGGTGATGTCTTATAAAACTTATTTTTCTTCTTTTCTCATCAGGAGACATGTGACTTCCTGTAATGTCCCCACTTTGGGACATCATCACAGGGCAGAGATTTATGATCACCAGAGTAGCCAGATGGGTGCTAGAGCGAGTACAGGGGTATTTGAGAGGCATTGTGGGGTCCAAATTGCATTGATGATCATATTCCATCATTATGAGCCATTCCACATAGGTTGGCTTTGGTTTCGTTGCATTCCGACGATTTCCATGATTTTGACTATTTTGAGCTATAAGTCAATGAAATTCACTGAAGAGGTCATTTTGGGCACATTACTTGGAGGAACCTCTCAGTGTAATAGCTCATTGGAATCGAGAGGATCAAAACTACAAGATGGGATGGCTAGAAGTGACTTTCAGTGGCCAAGGAAGCCACAAGGAGAGATAAGGATCTTTTCAAAGGTAAAAAGGTTAATTAATTAATTAAAGTATTTAATTAATTAATTAAATATTAATAAAATGAAAGTCACTTTGGAGGGACAAGGTGAGCCAAAAATTATAAAGGAAAGGCAAGGGCCTCTTCTCATTCATTCATGGATGATCTTATTTTGATTTATGGCTTCTAGCTAGTGAGCCCAATATTGGGGGTTTTGAGGGTTTTGACATAACAAACCCTAGAGGACGATTCGGTGGTGAAAGA
>ML786350.1:521644-567966 GCA_009831015.1 Picea engelmannii | reverse complement strand
TCAGATTATTTCTTGAGCAGTGGGGCGAATTGAAGAGAAGGAGGGCGTTTTTGAGATCCAGATCTAGTCCGTTTGGAGGGGTTACACTTCAAATATGACCCTGAGACTTTACCTAGTGACTTGCAGTGTCCTGATCTATATTTCTGGAGAGTTTCATAGCATTTGGAGTCCTCCTTCAGCAGGGCCAAATTATCTAGGGTTTCAGTCATCTAGTGGGGCACACCATTCAGTGGGGGATTTCAGATCTACATAGATTGAGAGGGATCTTGGAGATTCGGTCACCTGGGTTGTTCTTACCATCACCCGATCTATCAGCTGGCATATTTATTAGGGTGATTGGACACTTTTGGTAGAAGGGCCGAGTTATTGAGGGTTTCAGCCTTCTATTGGAGCGTGGCATTCTTCAGCCGGAGAGTTTGGCATTCATATCTGCTGGTATTGATATTCATTTCTTATTCAGCCTTTGGAGACATCTTTTGTATTAGCGGGAGCATTTTGTAGCAGTTCTTATCTATTCTCTATCTTCTTGGACATCTGTTGAGCATTCTAGATCGGCATCTCCATTGTAGCAGGTTTCTCTATTTTATGAATAAAGAAGAATTGAGATGTTCTGGCTTGTCTATCTTATTGCATATGGTTGAGGTATGTTCCATGGTTATCTCTTTCTCTTATTTTCTGCATACACACATATAAACACATCTAAAAGGTAGATCAACAAAGTGTTTGACGAAATACCTCACTCAGAAAAAGTTTTAAAAAGACACCAAAATAGTGATGATCCTTGCATAATGGCTTGGGATCATTACAGTGGTATCAGAGCTTAAATCCTGCAAACCTGGGGGGTCTTCCATAGGGATAAATGGATAGTTGGAAAGAAGTGGATAAGATAGCCTTTGAGATACCATGGTTGGAGATCATGTATGACGGCCTTAGAAAGGAAACGAAGGCTACAATAACCTTCCTACAATATGCATCCTTTAGAAATCCCCATTGGAGAAAATGGGATATTTTACAAGGGATGATCATAGCATGTCAAAAGAAAAAAGAAGCAGATATATGGTGGGAAGAACAGAGAAACCCCACGCCTAGTAGGAGCATGCAACCTTGCCACAATTGCAACGGGTTGTGGGAACTAGATCAGAGGTGCAGGGGTAAAGATCAGGAGCACATTATTGAGGCATGTCATGACAGTGAGGGTGAGGTGTTTGAGGATGGAGCGATAGATGTGGATTTAGAGCAGTCGGATGATGACAGTGACTCTTGCACAGAGGCTACTGATAGTGACTCTACCTCAGAGGATAGTGATGATGACTCTTGCACAGAGGCTAGTGATGCTTGCACGCTTGAGGATGAGGATGACCCTTGTGTAGTGGATAGGAAGTTGGATGGACGGGATGATAGCCCCAGTGTCTCAGCAGACACATCACATACCATTGATGACCTTACGCCTTAGCAGAGTGGTGATACTAGTGAGGAGTCACACGTGTTAGCACCTAGAGATGATGAGATTTCTATGGGGGCTGTGACACATCTGACACCTGTTCAAACACCCATGATAGCCATGTCAGATGAGGAGATCAGTGGCACGTCAGGTATGATGGATGAGCCTAGTGTGAGGGATGCACACCATGGATAGGTAGACCCATAGATCCAAGAGGAGGTACAGGACGTACATGTAGTTGACCCCACACATAAAGGTCAGTCAGAGGAGATGGAGTCACAGATATTGGAGACTCCAGTGGTTGAGAAGATGGTAGAGGTTGACAGGTGGATGGAGAACTTACTTCCAGGACCAGATTGCATGGATGAGGATGCACTCTTTGGCAGTCAGGATGACGATAGCACGTGTCTGGATACAACTATATGGGATCCAGGCACAGATGATAGTAGCAGGTTGAGTGCACAGGAGGATATAGCTTCTCATACAGGATATAGTGTGAGTCAGTGGGAGATGGCATCTAGTGATGGGATGCAGTGGCATACAGGAGTACCTAGTGGCACAGTAGATAGCAGGCAGTTCATCACTTTATCTTCTGCAGAGAGTGTTGTTAGTGATGGCACTAGNAGTGAGAGGCATGAGGGGGTACCCCAGCATGACTATGATCAGGAGTCACACCACTTAGCAGCACAGTTGGGAGTTAGTGAGGCTATGATCAGGGCAACCACTAGACATATTGATGACATGCATGCAGTGATGGAAGATTACGATTGGAGAGCATCAGTGGCACAGGGTATCTCAGATGGAGGATTTTCCATGGATGATTTTCACACTCTCTGGGAGAGAGTCTCTATGATGAGGACTGACTACCAACAGTTATTGATAGACAAAGACTACCTACTGGGGATTGGCGAGTTGTATCATAGGGCCCTGAGGGGGCAGGAATTGGAGGTAGACCAACTCACTCAGGAGTTGGAGAGCACTCGAGGATTCTTGAGAGGCACACAGACTGCCCTTCAAGAATCCGAGTCTATATCAGATGGGTCTCTTGAGGAGTTTCGTAAGAGATCCACTTCATCTGTCTTAGTTGACAGTAAGATGTATCAATCAGTCACATTGATAGAGGATGTTGATGATCTAGCAGAGGAGCACCAGTTGATGGGGGACACTTCCATTTGTGTCTTGGGAGTGGTTGATCTCCATATAGAGATTGATCCAGTTGTACGCCCAGGATCTGTGATGCAGCATGAGTTTGTGGGAGATGACATGAGTATTCCAGAGCATACCGTGATGAGTGATAGCTCACAGATAAATTTCGAGGTGTATGGTGGCATTTAGAGGGGTATAGTGCCTTGCAGGGAGGAGACACACTCAAGGGAGTATGTAGATGTCACTCCTCTGCAGCAGCACATGGTTGTGTTAGATCACCTTCACCATTTCAACAGTTGCATGGTAGATGAGAGATGGAGGTTGGTTGACCAGCAGTTGGAGGGGTTACTTCTGGTTGTACTGGATGGTTGAGACTCGGTGATGACCATAAGAGAGCATCTTTCATGGACACCGATGGACGAGCTTCTTGTCGAATCATTGGGATTGACCAAAGCATGTGACACCTCCTAGTCCTACAGTCAGCTGCAGATGTTTCTATTAGCCTGTCCTGACACTTTTATCATAGACAACAGCATGAGGAGGGATAGGCCATGGCTGGGAGAATGGAGAGTGAGTAGGCTGAGACTATATGACAGGAGTACTTTTATGGCATACAACAGGTCAGAGGTGGACCGTGTTAGACAGACAGTTGAGACTTGGTGTGTGATGGTGAGCATCATAGACCTGGTGATGACAGATGAGCACAGTGGGCTTCCGACAGTGATCAGCCCAACACAGGAGTAGCTAGCAGAGACTGGAAGTGATAAACTTCCAAGTTTTCCATGGGATCCAGGAGTTCACTTGGTTAGCAGGATGTTTCACTACATGACGACTCAGGTGGCACCAGAGAGCCACACACTCCACCTTGGGTTGGTTTGGAGTGGGTCGGAAGGTACTTGTCCTATGGGGCGAGACCTTTTCTTCCTCTTGATCATCATGATAGGGCATGGAGACGTTTGGACAGGTACTTCTTCTACAGAGGTGTCCATGCCGATACAGTTTCTGGGCAGCAGGTTCGGTGGTCACAGGTATTTCAGCTTGAGGATCCCGGCGAGGAGGATCCTTTATGTATGCAGGGGACAGACAGTCGTGGACAGAGTAGTGTAGTGTCATCAAGAGGATCATCGACAGAGGTTAGAATGGGACCCAGGGATTGCAATATTGAGCAGTTCATTGACCGACAGGGGAGAGTGGACCATTACAGAGGAAAGTTATTCTAACTTTCCATTTAGCACAGCGCTTGAGGGTGCCTCACGGAGATCTTGCAGTACCTCATTCTGGCATCATCATGTGCAGTTGATGGAGACCGTGTGGATCTTGGTAGAGATTTGGATCATGGACTCATTCTGAGATGAGGCCATGGGTTAGGTGCAGCAGGTTCACAGGGTTGATATCTTCCAGGACTGTTCTTCACAGAGTATTGCAGTTCACTTCCTGATATGGGATCCAGGGGGTGGAGTGTGCTATTGTTCATCGTTTGATGGGTTCTACTATGTATCCCATAGGTGGACATGGGATCTTAGTATTTTACTTTGGGGGATCTGGGTATTGCTTGAGGACAAGCAATTTTCTAGCAGGGAGGACTGTAATGTCCCCACTTTGGGACATCATCACAGGGCAGAGATTTATGATGACCATAGTAGCCAAATGGGTACTAGAGCGAGTACAGGGGTATTTGAGAGGCATTGTGGGGTCCAAATTCCATTGATGTTCATATTCCATCATTATGAGCCATTCACATAGGTTGGCTTTGGTTTCGTTGCATTCCGACAATTTCCATGATTTTGACTATTTTGAGCTATAAGTCAATGGAATTCACTGAAGAGGTCATTTTGGGCACATTACTTGGAGGAACCTCTTAGTGTAATAGCTCATTGGAATCGGGAGGAGAAACACTACAGAATGGGATGGCTAGAAGTGACTTTCAGTGGCCAGGGAAGCCACAAGGAGAGATAAGGAGCTTTTCAAAGGTAAAAAGGTTAATTAATTAGTTAAAGTGATTTAATTAATTAATTAAATATTAATAAAATGAAAGTCACTTTGGAGGAACAAGGTGAGCCAAAAATTATAAAGGAAAGGCAAGGGCCTCTTCTCATTCATGCATGCATGATCTTATTTTGATTTCTAGCTTCTAGCTAGTGAGCCCAATATTGGGGGTTTTGAGGGTTTTGACATAACAAACCCTAGAGGACGATTCGGTGGTGAAAGATTCCACCTATCTTGTCCCAATATTGGTCTCAGAGGTGAAATACTCTCCCACACCATTCTAGTTCCATATCTACTCAGTTGCAGGAGGATTCTACATCAGTTTCATGTGCAGATAGAGAGAGGGTGCACCAGTTGAGGGATTCCAGCAAGAGGGGCACACCATCTTTGGAGAGAGATTCATTGTAGGATATTGGCTGGGCCGTTGAGGATTAAATCACTTGGGTTTTCATTGCAGGGCCTTGACATCAGATCTAGTACTTTCTGAGACAGTTTTATGGCTCAAATTATTTCTTGAGCAGTGGGGCGAATTGAAGAGAAGGAGGGCATTTTTGAGATCCAGATCTAGTCCGTTTGGAGGGTTTACACTTCAGATTTGACCCTGAGAATTTACCTAGTGATTTGCAGTGTCCCGATCTATATTTCTGGAGATTTTTAGAGCATTTGGAGGCCTCCTTCAGCAGGGCCGAATTATCTAGGGTTTCAGTCATCCAATGGGGCACACCATTCAGTGGGGAATTTCAGATCTACAGAGATTGAGAGGGATCTTGGAGATTCAGTCACCTGGGTTGTTCTTACCATCACCCGATCTATCAGTTGGCATATTTATTAGGGTGATTGGACACTTTTGGTAGCAGGGCCGAGTTATTGAGGGTTTCAGCCTTCTATTGGAGCGTGGCATTCTTCAGCTGGAGAGTTTGGCATTCAAATCTGCTTGTATTGATCTTCATTTCTTTTTCAGCCTTTGGAGGCATCTTTTGTATTAGCGGGAGCATTTTGTAGCAGCTCTTATCTATTTTCTATCTTCTTGGCCATCTGTTGAGCATTCCAGATCGACATCTTCATTGTAGCAGGTTTCTCTACTTTATGAATAAAGAATAATTGAGATGTTTTGGTTTGTCTATCTCATTGCATATGGTTGAGGTATGTTCCATGGTTATATCTTTCTGTTATTTGCTGCATACACACATATAAACACATCTAAAAGGTATATCAGCAAATTGTTTGATGAAATACCACAACCTGAAAAATGTTTTAAAAATACACCAAAACAGTGATGATCCTTGCATAATGGGTTGGGATCATTACACTTCCTGACTTTCTTGAGCCACTCTCCTTATCCAATTTATTTTATATTATGTTCAAGATCTGATTAACTTTATGTTAAATTCCTCCTGCTTCTCCTTGGCTCTGATAATCCTTTCATTATAATATTTATGGATTTGGATATCCTTCTGCAAATTTTTAATTGTCTCTACCATATTCATGTTTTCATCCCTTCCTTCTCCATGTCCATTGGAGTTTGTTCCTTCAATGGACATATGGACATCCATCCCTTTGATCTCATATTCCTAGTTGTAATGCCCTAGTGTATCTTCCATCCCTCCACACTCTATGTTGATCCTGGTCTGATCTAGTTTTTTTTAAATTTACAAAATGTGCATCCAACAAAACATTTTTAGGTTAACTGACTCATCACTTTCATGAAAAATATGAACCATTCTGGTTCAATAATATATCATAATTATTCCTTCTTATTTCCTAAAACATTGATTTTCCAGATCAATTTGTTGGGTGAATAATTATATTCTACTATCCAATACCTTTCCAATGCCTACTTCCATGCTCAATTCTGAGTATTGAGAAGAACGTTATGGAATTTTGAAGTTAGTTGGGTATTAAACTTTACCTTCCACTATTTGTCCTGTAACTTCCTCATAAAAGCTCCATTTGACGGACAAATTACACCATTAGAAATATCTCTCCGGGCTCTTTTATTTGAGCTGAAGAGACATAGTGCACCTTGGTACACTCTATTCTTGGGGTTTTTGAGTAGCTAAAAAGGTTGTTTAGGGCCTCAAAATTGCACTGCAAAAAGATGACCTTCAAAGAATATAAAATGTCATAGAAATTCACTAGTTTTTTGTTGTTGTACTCCATTCAAACAACTTCACACACACAAATTTCAACCTGTACACCCATATCTATCCTGCGCAACAACACCATAAGGTAGCGCATGCTACATGCACATATAACCAATGTGGATCACTTCTCTGTCACGCCAATAACTGGTGCACACTAATTTTGTATCGCACACCAATATCCACCACACACAATTTTGGTTCATGCACTAATACATGTTGTTCACAATTATTTTGTCGCATGCTAATATTCCATGTACATTTCTCTTTATGCGTTGCACCATGCCAAAGTTTAGTATGCCCCCACCACACACTAGTACTCCGCACACACCATTAACTAAACTATCATGCGACAACATATACCCACATTGCACTCACACCAACAAAATTCCTCTACACTCTGTCAATATTGTGCACACCATGCGTACCATTATTATCCATGCTCCACTGTGCACACCAGTATTACACATGTGCCACTCAATCCAGACTACACAATTCTAAATTTAGTGCGCACATTTGTGCACCGTTATTTTTTGCGCATTACCATTCTGCACTGCACAACGCCAAATTTAAGTGTGCAAGCGCGCGCGCCAATATTTTCCATGCATTACCACTCTGCAACACACAAATCCAAATTTAAGTGTGCACACCCATGCACCAATATTTTCCATGCATTACCACTTTGCATTGCGCTGCGCCAAATTTAAATGTGCACACCCACACGCCAATATTTCCCACACATTTCCATTATGCATTGTGCAACGCCAAATTTTAATGCGCGTAGCCACACACCCTTATTTTCCACACATCCCAAGCTTTTCACTGCGCATCATGCATTTTTAGTGTGCACACCTGCACACATTCATTTTTATGCGTATCAATTCCTCTTGACTTCCACTGTAGAAATTGGGGATTTTGCCAAAAAATTTCCCAATTTTTACCATAGACATTCTGCAACTATCAAATCTGTTCAATTTCACCCCTATAACACCCATTCAACCTTTGCAACAACAAATCATTGTTGGTTGACATTCCTGGAACAATTTTTTCCCAAAGTCAATTCAGGAATTGAGAATTTTAATCAACTAATCTTGATCTGTCTGTCATGGCTTCCCTATAACTTCAAATTCGACCAATTCGAGGTTTGAATTTTCTAGAACAGATATTTAATTAGGAATATTTCACTACTTGTCCAAATTTCTCAATTTCCCAATGAATTTAACAACAAAATTGGGGCTTTTTCCTAATTCCATGCAATTGCTTCTAATTTTTACCATGGATGCTCTGTAACTTGAAATTTGGCCACTTCCAAATCAATTCTCTGTGGAATTTCACTTCAATTCAATTTTCTCAGCCCATCCAGGCTTAGTGTTGAAAACTGGAGCTCTAATACCATATTGTAACATCCCCAGCATCCAACTGGGCTATGCCACGTAAACAAATTTTGAACTGTATGCAAATTAAACATATACACACAGAAACTCATGTGGAACTTTATATTAAAACTTAAAATAGACAAATACATTTTTTAAATGCACAGATTCATATGGAAATAACAGTAAACATATACATGAAGCATATACATGCATTACTCATAAATATAAAAATAGGTATAAACCACACACAGGAAAACCCATAAAAATAAATCCATGCATAATAATGCAACATGTAATTTAACACAAAATGGACACTTTTCTTGGTAAAAATATCACCAACTACATGTATACCTTCAATGAACCTCCCATCCTTAGACCACATTGCTCATCACTCTTAGCAGTGGGTCACCCCTGAGTTGGGACTAAACTCCACTTAAGTAAAGGGGTTCCTAACTAGGATGATGTATCTCAAACAACAGGAAAGACTCCGTCATAGGTGCGAACTCAAACTAATAACCTATAGTCCCTTATTCCCCACATGTTTGTCCCACCTCAGTAGGTGTTCCCCTTATATTCTCAACAGTCCTTCAGCTACCCCACTTCCTTTCTGGGCCTCAACAAAGGGATAGAAATGAAGTCTCAGAGCCCTGTAGTTGTAGTTTGGCACCTTTCGGAAATCAATTCCCAACAATTCTCTCACCTAGAGAGGAATTTCTCATGGGCTTGACAACCCGCCTCTTCAGTATCCCATGGCCCTGACAACCCACTTCTTTAGTCCAACTCCCAAGCTAACCAGGTACAGATATATGTATTGGTATAGTTACAGGTATGGGTATGGGTATAGGTACAGTGACAGGAAGGTACAGAGGACAGTTCAATGAGTGAGTTAATGATCATGGAATGAATGAATTCCCTAAAATGAATTAAGTCCAAGATATATGTATGCATGTTCCCAACTTGACACTTGTCATGTTGAGAGCTACTTTGGTCCACTTGTCCCCATCCTTAGAACTTAGGATAAAATAATTATCCAAACTTTATACTTTAAGTAATATTAATATAATATTCCTTTTTGCCTTATTCTCCCTATCTTATCCCCTTATCCTTAACATTTAGCCCCCCCTTTCCCTAACTAGTGGAGTTTAGTCCCCCATACTCTTTTATCATGGTCGATCTACACGCAGTGATGTATTATATTAATGATAATACATATACAAAAATAGGATCACTGGCCTTCATCATCTAGGATCTCTGGCCTAATTCCACACATAAGCCTTGTAGCTTATAATAACTGGCTCACCAGCCTATACAACACAACATATACACAAAGGCTCCCTGGACTCAAAATCATGTGCACTTAAGTTTGTTGCACGCGATATCCTAGGATGTGCACACTTCATCATTTCATTGCACAGTACATGTGCGCACTATACCATGGAAGGTGCATACAAAAATGATATCAAACAAGTCACCAACTTAAGTATATTTTCATTTACATTTAAAGTTGGGGTTCAGCCTAGGGGTATTATATCCCTAAATCCTATGGATCCAACCAGAAGGAGGCTATGAACCCCTAATTTAAATACTCCAACCTGAAGGAATCTCCAACTCCCTGAGTTCTCCGACACCAACTAGAAGGAGGATACAACCCCCTTTCCTTGCCTCGTCCAACCACCCTGAAATATAAGTGTAGAATCAACCTGTCACTTCCACTATCACCAAACATTAACCAACCTATCACTATTATTGTCACTATCAATGATATATCGTCATCAACCAACTATAACCAGATCCACTCACACGAATACCAATACCATCACCATACCATGTACATCAACTATGCATGTCACCCATGTACATAAACATGTACCATACTATGTACATCAACCTGTACCACACCATGTACATAAACCATGTAATAGAACGTGTACCATACCATGTACATCAACTTGTACCATACCATGTACATCAACCTGTGCCATACCTTGCATCAACATGTACCATACCATGTACCAAGATCACCAAGAAGTGCCTCTAACAATGTACCATATCAACATCAACTCATGAGCCATATAATCACCAGGATGTGTCTCAATCACCAATAATGTACCATACAATATGTCAATTGTAGGTACCACAACATCAATAATGAATCATATACCTCAATAGTACACTAAAACCATGTACCATATACCAAGCATCAACTATGTACCAAATGACGTGCCTAAACCAAGCACCAAAGAATGTGGCTCATACATATTCCACCATATAACAAGATATCATCAATGAAGTGCCTCAAGAATGTGATAACATCACCATGACATGTACCATACCAAATAACAAGATAGCCAAGATATCTCTCTAATGTACCATGGCATCACCAAGATGTTTCTCAACATGTAATAGTATCACCAAGACATGCCTCAAGAATGTACCACAACATCCAATGCATGTACCTCAAACATGTGCCATATCACTCATGATATTCCTCAAGCATATACCATACAACGAAACATATTCCAAGTATCCAAGATGTGCCTAAAGTAACATACCAAAACATCCAATGCATGTACCTCAAACATGTGCCATAACCTCATCAAGAAGTACCTCAAACATGCATCAATATCACCAAGAAATGTACCTCATAAATTTACTGGAAATATGTCTCACTCCATGCACATAAGATCTTCCTCAAGCATGTACCAATGTCTCAACAAGATACCAAATACATGCTTCAAGAATGCACCATAACATCACCAACATGTAACCTTAAAAACATGCATATAGACATACCTTAAAACTTGTAGCCGACCTGATACAAGATTTTATACCTGTAGCTCTTCCTCAGCGTTAACAACTTGGTACTAGCATCCTTCCTCAATTATGTCTTAGCCTCATGGGACCAAGATGAGTTTCATACAGGGCCTCACATGACAGGAACTAAGCATCCTGCAGGGGTTCCTCGTGGGATGCCAATAGTCTGACACACGAGGGTCAGCCAAATTATGGTTTCTCATAAACTCTCTTTCTCCTATGCAATCCTGAAATTTCACCTTTGCACTTTCTTTGTTGTATCAGACTCACCGTTACATATTTTCCAATAGATCACTTTCTCACATAGAGGATATTCAATAAACTTGTGTTTGAATTTAAAAATGAGAGGCTTCTTATTGTGTATATATACCTGTGCAAACTAACCTCTCTCTTGATTCGCCAATAGATCACTTGCTCACATAGAATATATTCAATAAAATTGTGTGTGAATGTACAAATGAGAGGATTCTTGTTGTGTATTTATACTTTTTCTAACTAACTTCTCTCCTTAACTTTAGGACTTTTTGTTACGACCATTTTTCCCTTTAGTTAATGACTTGTAACTATTTAGGGGCCTTCTTAATCATTCTTCGATGCTTCCAACTTAATGACCTCTTAACGCTTCAACCATGAGGAACTATGTGACGTTCCACCTACCATTGGAAACAACATGAAAATGATTATCCATATATGAGTGTGTTACCTTCATTTACACTAGCATTCATGAACTTATTCCTCAAACAACTTTAGGCTTCATGACCACATATCTGGGGCTTCTTGTAGACTTCTTCAAAGTGTCTTCTCGTTAGGGCCATTCTTAGAGATATGTCATCAAAGGAACACTTTTGAGACTTATCCAAATACACCCATCACATATGTTGACATCAATGACAACCACTTATGTTGACCTAAAAGACAACTAACTATCCAACAACATCAATGAAAACCAATTGTCCATCAACATCAATGACAACCAACTATCCAACAATCTCCCCCTTTGGCATTGATAGAAAACCGCATACTCCAAAACTCATGCTCCACCTGTGACCAATGCTCTTGATATTTTTCTCCTCATGTTTCTCTCCCCCTTTGACATCAATTTCAAAGGGTATGTCCCTTTGAGGATGCTCCCCCTATATTCATGCTTCTAATATTTCTCTTTATTCCCCTTTGACATCTTATGAAAAAGGGTAACTACCACCTTTAGATATGTCCTCCCCTATATTCATGCTTCTAATCTAGTCTCTCTCTTTTTTATAATTTCTCTCCCCGTGAATTCTTTACAAGATGTCATGTAGGTCAATGTGGGGTTTTCTATATATACTTCATTTTATCTCTTCTAGTGTTTCTTTTCCATTAGTTCTTCCTCATGTAATTAACTGAGATATATAAAAAACATTAAAAAATTACTCAACTTCAAATATTCATGCCTTTTCAAGTTCACATCAATGACCATACTTTCCTCTGACAATATTGTTCTTGATGACAATTTATCTTCCCTGTTCTATTGTGACTTTCACTTATTTCCTTCCTGTGACTAACTAATTCCACTTATCCACCGATTCTACTGATATGAATCTACTCTGAATCATGTCTTTTGTACCTACCAAATTTCTCATGAATTCATCTATGTCCATATGTCATACAATTTTCCACAACTCTTCTTCTCAACTGCACACAATATTGACCCATCTGTCACTTTACCATTATGAAGACTTCTTTGAATCTTCTGTAATTGATCACAACATATTCCTTGTTTCTCAATCTGTCTGTTCAATATCCAAATGAGATTTACACATGTGCAACAATATTTATTGAATATATCCATGTATTAATACATGCATGGAATCATCAATACAATAATGAATCTCTTCTTGAAAATTATTCCACTGATATTCTTTGTAACTGTCAGTTGATACCTGAAAGTTTCTCCTCAAATAATCAAATTGCCACAAGACATTATGAAAATCAGTCATCAAACCACTCTGAAACTTCCTTCCCAAAATATGAAAACACCTTAGACTACTTGAAATATAGTTTTTTGATCTGTAGCACTGCTACTTTGACTCCCCCTATTCAATATTCATATTTTTTGGGAGCCTCCAAGCTAGATGGATCATAAAAATATCCACTATGATGCAGAGTAATATTCCTCTTCGTCTATGGATTCATCATTTTATTTTTCATCCTGTTCCTGAATTCTAACATTCTTTTCATTTTCTTCCTGAAATTTTCCATCTTCCTCTTCATCCTCTTCTTGGATTATGACATATTCCTCTTTTCCTGTAGGTTCAGCATTGTTGGTTGTGGAGTCCGATTATCTTCCTAATTCAGAGGTTTGTATTAGTCGTGCTTGGACTCCATTCCCTAATGGGGGGTGTGGGGGGGATTTCCCCCACCCATAACTATCACCAGGGGGGTCCAGGGGGGGGCAGAGGCAATTTTTGTAGCCCCCCCCTGGTAGTGGATTCTGGGGAAGTGCGCCCGAAGTGAAATATTGGAAAACATTTCCTTGTAAAATATTGTAATTTCATAGTCAATCTGGACCGTTCATTATAAGGTCGTAGATCTGATGGTAGAAGTTGTTTTAGGGATTTTTTCCCTAGAAGGAAACCCTCTTTTATGAGGGAATTGTATTGCGTCTATGTATGTGTGTGATTATTTTATTCTAAGAGAGGATATTGTGAGAGAAATAATAGGAAGCTACAATAGACATGTTTTAGGTTGTATCGCTTCATTTTGTTGGATAATAAAAATGAAGGACCTAGAAATTTCTCTAGTGGATGTAGCCCACACTGGGTGAACCACGTATATCATTGTCTCTATTGTATTGTGTATATTCTATGTTTTATTTACCCATTTGTTTTATTTTATTGCTCAGTGATATTGTTTTTTGTAACAACTGGTATCAAAGAGAAATGTAACTAACATGAAAAGAGGGTTCATGTTTTGAGTGGGAGTAATGGCGGAAGATGGAAAGTTTAGGGTCGATAAATTTAATGGCCAAAACTACCATTTATGGAAGATGTAGATGGAATATTATTTATATCAAAAGGATATATAACTACCATTGGGTGAAATAGAAAATAAGGCGATAACCATTAAGGATGAAGAATGGGAGGTTCTCGGCAGAAAGGCACTAGGAATGATACGGATGAGCCTAAAAGTGTCGATGGATTTTAATATTTAAAAAGAACAGACAACGAAATATTTTATGGAAGCATTGGCTAAACTATATGAAAAAACCTTAGTGTCCAATAAGGTATTTCTAGTGAAGATATTATTTAATATGAAGATGTCAGAAGGTGTGTCTATTGCAGATCATTTAAATGAATTTAATATGGTTACTAATCAACTAAGTTTTGTAAAAGTAGACTTTGATGATGAGGTCGGGGATCTTCTAATATTTTTCTCATTGCCAGCAAGATGGAATGGATTGGTCATGGATATAAGTAACTCTATCTCTAGTTCAAACACTCTAAAATTTGATGATGTTGTTGGTGTTATCCTTAGCAACGAAATGCAATGGAAAATCACAGGTGATACATTAGGTAATGCGTTAAACATGGAGAATAAGGGAATACAAAAGGATATAGGAAAGGGTTCATGGAACCAAGGGAATTCTAGGAAGGGAAGATCCAAATCCAAACTGGGAAAGATAGAGTGTTGGAATTGTGGGAAGAAAGAACATTTGAAGAAAGACTGCAGAGATCCAAAGAAACAAAGAGATGGAAAACATGAGAAAAATCAATAAGCAAAGGTAACAGGTGATGTGTTATGATATGCTTTGATTCTTTCTGTATATAATATTTATTAGTCTTGGGTAGTAGATTCAGGGGCTTCATTTCATGCCACACCCCATAGGAAAAATTTCTATATTATGTTCAAGGTGATTTTGGATAGGTTCATTTGGGTGATGATGCACCATGCAAAATTGTTGGAATGGGTAAGGTACAAATACATAAAAATAATGGAAACCAATGTTTATTGAAAGAGGTAAGACATGTACAAGATATAAGGAAAAGTCTAATTTCAATAGGGCATGTTATCACTGAAATTTCGTACGCAAATGGTTACAGAAATCCAGCATCTCCAAACACCTATTAGTTCATCCATGGTCCAAAAAATGAATTTCCAAAGGGAACAAACAATACAATTGGTTATAAAATTAGCATGCACTCGGAATACAAAGGAAACACATGCACGCACGCTAGTCGAAAATGCCGGAAAATCGCACATGCGCCCGATGCGTGATTGTGGATACAAAAGGCCAGGCACACTCTAGAACGAATCATTAATGATTTTGTCCAGCCTCCCACCCACTTCTGGTTCAGCTCCCAAGTCAATTTGACCCCAGATCCAAGATGAATCCAAGTGGGGGGCTGGTCAAAGACCTAAAGGTGCCCTAAAGGGCCCCTTGTTCACACTAAAGATCAGTTGGATAATGCCTCAAAGATTTGCTATAAAAAGAGGCCATAGGTTCACTTTATTTCTAAGAATATATTTGTATTGTTATGTTACCTCTATTCTCCTACAAGGAACCTCTTTCCTCATTAGATCATAAAAGAATCATTTCATTGGGCCATTCACATCACCTCTTGAGTGAATGAGCTTTGGATTTCTTTACCATTTCCTTCTATTTTTCTATTTGTAATAAGAGATCAATCATTGGAGGTTCAAGAGCCCTCCCTTGGAGGAAGAGAGGACCCATAAGTCTCCCTTTCTCTTTGGTGTTTTCCCACTAATACAATCTATCCATTGCTGGCATGGATATCGGTCTTTCTTTTGTTTTGTTTTCCTTATGCACATTAGTTTAGTTTCTTTAATTGTTATTAGATTAGTTGTTTATTTTCTTATTGTGCTTGATGTTTCTAACTCTTGTACTCATTTATGTCCTATCTAGATAACCCAAATGGACTTGAAAGTGTCCTTCTTTTTCTCATTTAGGTGACGAAAAGGATACAATAGGGAAGTTGGAAAGTGAAGGATGGATATCAATATTTACAGGTAAGGTGTGGAAGGTCACCAAAGGATTATTGGTGATAGAAAAAGGATATAAGGTACGTACATTGTATTTATGTATTGGTAATATTGATTCTTCTATATATTTAGCTTCTATAGGAGTGGATACAACACTATGGAATCATAGGATTGGACACATGAGTGACAAGGTGTAATAGCCCTAAAATTCCCTACTCATAAATACATGGCCTTGGCCTTCTTAGTTGCATATTTTTCCAAAGCACTGTTAAGAGGTTCTTCTTAAAAAACCATTTTTTAGAATATGTATGTGCCCTGCACCATTAAAAACCATGTACATATGCTTGCTGCACCACTACAGCTCGCGTACATATGCCTACTGCACCATTACATCTCTCGTATACTTGCAAAAGTTGAAAAAATTAAAAGGTTGCAAGGAATTCGTTGAAATTTATGGGCTATTGGAAGTTTCCCAACTAATGCACCTACTATATATCATCACCCAACCGAATAACCATCCTTTTTTCATATTAAAGTAGGTGTTGGGATCTCATTTCACATCTAAGCATAAGAACAATGAAACTCTACCCAATTTCAGTTCCGATCCTTGCCTAAGATATTGTTTCCTTTTGTGAGATATTGCCTCATCATTCCCTCATCAGCCCCTTATTCCTCCATTTAACCCATTCCCTTCCATAGAAGTGATCAGAAGGTTGAGAGGAGAAGTTCATTCAAGGTGCACTTGGAGAATGGTAAAGAGGATCCTAGACTAGGTTCGCAGTACGGTGGCCGACTTAGATTGTAAGGTATAATATTTGTATGATGAATAAAAGAATTACATTTTTATGTCCCAAATGATGGTGTCTTGAATATTTTTATTGATTGATACTTAGCCTTTTAACATCTAACCCTAACTTATGGATAGAATAGCATGCTTGTAGTTCTTTGTTTTCCTATCTTTGGATGTAGGTCATTCTTGGGAGGAGACGTGCAGTCAGTGGAACTTCGAAGCTTGAGGAGATCATCACCAAACATGTGATCAAAGGTATAGTTACTCGATCTATTCTCTCTTTGATTTATTTAAATTAGTTTTGGTATATTTGGGGTAGAATTGAAAATTGATTAGCTTTTAGACAGTTATTCACTTTATCTAGATCTTTAACCTTGGTGTAGTTAAAGGGGGGGTTTTTCCTCTAGTAGACATGGAAACCATACTAGGGAAGCCTCTAGGGTTTTTTATGGGATTTTGGTTTGTTTGATTGGTTTGTTTTCCTTTCAAGTTTCTTTCAAATGTTTTTAATCTGTCAAGGGATTTTGGTCACCTCTAGGGTGTATACCAATTGTCCCTACCCTGTAAGACTGTCTGGTCTTTTCTTTTTTTTTGGAAATATATAGAGGTGTATGCACCCTGTCATGGGTCATCCTTTGTACATACATGCTCTGCTCAGTAAACAACCTGCGTACATACGCAGGCTGCTGATGCAACAAACTACATCTCTTTTTCAAGAAAATTTTTGAAAAATAGGGAGTTTTCCTCTCTCCTGATTGAATTTCACACTTCTCAGGGTTTTCTTGGATCAGTCCAAAGTCTCTGTTTACAACCATAGCCTAGGTATAGAGTTCATTTTACTTGTTTTCTTGATTTTATTGTGTTTTCCCTTTTAAAAGGTTTTAAGCAAGTTGTTGAATTGTATATCTACCTTCTTGGTTTCTTAATTTAATCCCTGTGATCCACAGTGGGATAAAGGTATTTTCCAGTCTTGTTTCAGTTTTTTTTTTTATCCTTTTTACTTTCTTTGAAAAAAGAAAAATATTTATTTCAATTTTTCTCTTTAAGGCAATTTCAAAAAAAAAAAAGATTTTGATTTCAGTTTGGTAAAGTAGTTAGAGTTGGTTATTTGCAAAAAGGAAAAAGAGTCTTTCTTTCATGTTCTTCTTGATTTATTGAAGCATAAGTAGCTTGTAGTCAATAAAAAGTAGGTTTTAGGTTTTCTTTACAATATCTTGAAAAGTTAATTAAGAAAAGTTGAGTTACAAAGAGTTAGTTATAAAGATTTTCTTTTGAATTTGAAGTAATTTTTCTTTCAAGTGATTTAATGTTATCCTCTTTTCTGTCTCTTTATAACACCATTAGTTTCACCACCATACCTTATGAGTAATTCAATCCTTTAAAAGGAATGCTTAATCTAAAATAAACTAGACTTTTTTTGTTTGTAGGGTCAACAAATTAGTTTAGGGTTAGGGCCTTGAATTAGGTTGGAGAGGAAACTCTTCAAGGCCATTAAATCAAACATTGGAGTTTGAGTTAGAGAGTGCTTGCGTCTAGTGTCATAAAATTTATCCTCCTCCCCCCCGTCTAACACAGGGGATAAACATGAGGTCGCGTGAGGAAAGGCAGTAGAGATAACCCCTTTAAAGTTGGACTAAACGTAGTGGGGAACACATATTGAGGGTCTATCTCGGGAGTAATACCGACTTCATTTTCCTACGGAGATTTGTTGACCTTGAATCCATTCGATATCCTCTATTTTCTTCCAGACCATTTTCTTTCAATACCCCTCATAGGATTATGACTTGCTATCCTTCTCATTGTGATCCACCAGACTATCGACTATACCCACCTGGTGACTGACTGCAAGCTAACAAATTAGTCTCCCATATTCTAGGGACTTACACAGGTGACTACGGTGGTATACCACAATACTTGGGGTATGCACCAGATCATGCTTTGTAGATTATGTTTGGATGGTGCTTCTATTTTCAAGTTCCACTTGCACCGATTAGTTTCTCTAGTGTTGATTGGCATAACGGTCCTCCTACTAGATAGTCGACTGTCTTGTTTGTATTTAAGAAATTTTTAGAGTCTGCTTGGTGTTTAAATTCTAGTTAAGCCTTAATGTGTTGATTGATCATTTCACAAGGTGGAATATCAACAGATCCATTGGTCATGAAGGCTTCAGGGCTTGTTTTTTATTACATTGGAGCCACCTCCACCACTGTTACAGCAAGGACTTAACCAATGAGGGTTGTTCGAAGCAACCAGGCTGCAAGAAACTATGACTGAGACTACTCTACGAGGAGACTATTCTACTCTGGAGGAACCTATTGTTTCTGACCTTAAGGAAGAAGCTCTCATGCTAGCCCTCCTTTGATCACTAACTTGTCGGCGCTTTTCTTGATACAAGTTGTCCCTCCTGAAGTGACACCTTCTGAGTGCTAGCTGGTCTTACAAGATATAATGGAAGTAAATGTTGCTACTTTGTCTAGGATTCCACATACTCACGTTATGACTACTACCGCAGAGGGCATCCTGCCTCATCTCCCACCTTCGCCAGTTCTAACCATGGTGGTCTCGACTCCCTCTACTTCGGGCAATGGTATGATACTAGTATCGACATCAACCATCACTCTGTTTATTCAGAGTGCGAAGAGGCCTCCATTCTCATATGGGATTCCTGACTTTGATTCGAACTCGGTTCTCACCTACTCCACCTTACATACCATGGGTCTAGGGGCAAGGAGCTCAAACGCTCTCATGCAAGGATCAACCGGGGGTGCTTTAGTCACCTTTAATTCTATCCCTTATGGTGAGGGTTATATACCTCCTCCGTCCCCCTTGCTCAGAGGTGCTTTCCAGTAACCAAGGGATGAATGCTAATTATAACTTGTTTAGAGCAATCATTGTAGGACCTTCATCTTACACAACTATGTTGGGATCTATGTTGTTCTCCTTGTTCGGCGTGTTTGGGAACTCTTTTTCTTCGGCTATTGTCTCGATTGAGGAAAAACCCTGGCTTTGGGAAACAAAACCACGTGCAGGGTACTATTCCTTAACAGGGAGCGATGATTGGAGTTTTCTCCACTCAGGGTCTTTTGAATCCTTGACAGGGATCAATTCCCTCGCAAGGGATGTCAGTCGGGGGAAACCCCTTCCATGCTCAATGGAACCCCAGGAAAGGCTCCATGTCCATACCCGTTGGATCGGCTGGGGGCATCCCCTTCCAAAATCCCTGGAACAAAATGCAGAGAGAAATCCTCGCACAAGCTATGTCATCCAATTACAGGAGTCAACCGATGATACCCCAATAGACATAGTTTACATATGCTGGTCAAGGCCATAGTTTCTACCAAAACCCTGACCAACAATCCAACTTTTCCTGGAAACCTAATGCCAATCAAGCTCTAAGACCCTATTTTCCTGTAAATATTACTCAACCTAAACTATTGTTTCTGGCAACGGTACATCTGCCATACTTGTTGAGATTACTAAACGACCCAAATTTTCATGATCCGCAATGGCCCCCCATGTCGACTAAGTTTCCCTCAGATATTTCGAAATTTGAAGGAAAGACTAGAGAAGATCTAGGTGATCACTTGACAAATTTTCATCTATGGTGCTCGTCAAACTCACTTAGGGGTGACTCTATCCAATTGCACCTTTTTCAATGCACTCTTATAGGGGGTGTTGCAAAATGGTATATTTATCTTGACCGCTCAAGGTACTCTTACTTCAACAACTTGGTGATGGTATTCTTGAACCATTTCCAGTTACTTGTGAGATACGATACTGGCACCAAATTGTTGGAAAACATTGAGCAAACCAAGGCCGACCATATCTCATATCATATCCGAGAATGGTGGCATCGAAAGAGCTTGATTAAGGTCTAGGTTCCTCTTGATTTCTTTCTTGATTGGTTCCTGAAGTCTTTGGTTACCTTCATATCCAAGGACATATAAACTTATAGATTTTTTTCATAGGAGGAGGCAATTATGAGAGTGCAGCAGCCTGAAATGATCTACACTCAGTCCGACATGCTCTATGATATTTTTCCAGATGAGTTGCAGACTATTATCGATAAGGCCAAGAAAAAGTATGGACCCCATGTTGATTGTATTGTGGGATCAGTACAAGGAAAGTCCATTGATCTGTTGTTAAATCGATTGAAACAATTGTCGATACAATAGAATGTGGCCAGCCATACCTAGAGTCTAGTTGTTCCCCCTACCCAAACGTTGGACGTACACAGTGTGAAGTCGATGAAACCTAAGTCCAACCAATAGCCCGAGGGAAATAAGAAAAAACATAATAAGAAGGGTAAAGGGAAAAAAAGGGCTACCAATAATGTTGGCTGGGGAAAACAAAGAAGAGAAAGTCGAAGTATCTATGTAATATTTGCACGGAAGAGCACCTGACTCATTTGTGCCCTCTTCTTGCAGAAGCTTAGAAGCTATTGGCACAACAAAAACATGTTGTGGTGATGAACCCATTTCCACATGGGAAAACATGGCTCAAGATTCAACATCCTCGAGCACAGAAGGGGGTAGTCAGGGACCCCCGCGTCTACCAATAATAACCCAAACGTGAATATTTACATGATGAATGTCGAGGCTAATATAGAGACCAAGGCCCGAGATTTCATAATGTCAGAATCTTTCAAAAAGGGAAAAGAAGATAGAAACCCAGCGAATCCTCTCCAGATTGAGAAGACAGTGGGAGAAATGATGACTCACATACCAAAAGGTGTGTTTAAAATGAATTCTCATAATCCAAAACCAAGGGCCACCCAGAACTACTCCATTGTGGAATATTTGGCACTGACCCCTTATGCAATGCCTGCTTTGGAAGTCCTCTAGAGTTTCCCTTTACAGAGAAAAGATTTGTTATCTTCCTTAGGATCGACAGAGACTTGTAACCCAAGAGAGATCATTTTTTATCCAACCAACTTGAAACCCTGTCTTCCTTACCACATTTCATTTCATATAGTAGTGGATTATACCATGAAATATTTTACTCGAAACATTTTTCGTATAGTGATTGATGAGGGTGCCTCGAATTGCGTGATGTCAATGGCATGTTGGAAGTCCATTGGTCAACCTAATTTGTCTCTGTCACCTACGTTTATTATGGAATTTGAAGGTTGGTCATTTAGACAACCTGGAATCATTCCTTATTTCCCTGTGCAGTTGGGAGGAAAAGGCGTGTGTGTCGAAGTTGAAGTGGTCGATGCACCTCTTGACCACAACCTGTTGTTAGGAAGGAGTTGTAGTTATGCGATGCATGCAATGGTTGCTACAATTTTTTGGGTCTTGTGTTTTTCACACGAGGGCCAAAGAGTGATCATTGACTAGTCGACTTCTCCCATTTTGACCCTTCATTGGGGGCTTCCATGGTCCTGTTGATTGATAGTCCGCAACCCAACACTGTCAACTTAGGTGTTGTTTTGTTTCTGTCGTTGATGGGAAATTTTGATTACCCACTGGCTTCTGGTGATGTCAAGATCATATCGGTTGTCCCTGAACAACCAAGGGCTGCAATTCTACAAGTGTTGTCATTTTGAACAAGTTACTTTAATGATCTGTCGACTCTACCTTCCCCATCGGATTCGATGGAAGGGACAAAGAATTATGGCATGGCCATGCCCTTGTCCGTGGTTGAGGTTGCATACAACATTGTCCAACAAATGTCATCCAACCTTGATCTGACTCCCCCATAGGAGTTATACCCAGTTATCAAGCCTATTTGGGCTCAAGGTTCTCTTTCCATTGAAGATCCTTTTATTACACATCAAGATTACTCACTTCAATGATGACCTATTGTCATAATTACAAGTGTCGCAAGTGTCACACTTTGGCCACAAGTGTTGCAAGTGTCGCAAATATCATATTTTCATCTTTCCTATGTCGTATCTCGAACGACATCACATGAACACTTGAAACATCCTCAGACACTAGTTAAAATAAGGATATGTCATTTAACAAAGAGTACAAAGCTTTTTCCTTGAGAACGACCACTTGAAAATCATTTTTGAAGGGCAACACTCCCCTACCCACTAGCAGGGAGTGCTAGCGCTCCTTTCCTTCCTTTAGGGGAGAGTTGCAACGCTATGTGCACCATTCTGGGTGAGCGTTGTGTTGTTGAGGAAATCATGGGAAGTTCCCCCTTATCTCTGAAGTTAGTTTGATTGGAATATGAGGTTAAGGATGGATCTTAGGGAGGATCCAAAACTGATGGAGAAATATCCTCAACCTATCCCAAGAATCTCTAAGGTGGTTGGGCCTCTCAAAGCTTATATAAGGAGGCCTCCTCATGGTGAAAGGGGGAGACATTAAGTGCATCAAACTTATGATCTCATAAGGCATAATAATCAGTGAAATTATAGTCATTCTGAACATGGAAATTTTGAGAAAGGGTTTGGACAAAGAGAGCTTGGTGAGACTGCTACATCCGGATCTACAGTTGTAAGCACTTTTCTTTGTTTTCATTAATATATATATGTTGTTGACCTATTTCCTTCAATTTTGTGTATGTTTCATGAAATTGCTTCTTTTGATAGATATATTTTGAATCTAATCATGGTAGAATAGGAAGTATGTTTTGTCGTTGTTTCTCATTGGATTATAGGACCTTCAAAAGAGCTTGGAGATCAAGATTAGCCTAGATCAAGCAAGGAAAAACATCGTTAAAGGTACTTATACTCCTTTCTTCTTATTCCTTGACTAGTTTAGCTTCATTAGAAGGAATGAATGTCAGTGTCCAACATTAGCACCTTTCTGTCTTGGTTATATGGGTCTAGGATCCAAGAGGAAGTTCACATGTCCGCAGGGGGATTTTCTTGTAATGGAATTGGTGACTCCACTTGGGACTGAAGCTTTCAGTTTTGGTTTCCTTCCTTGGTCTTGTTTTTGGCATTTTCTCACCTTCAGATATTATTCACTGTATGTTTTTGGTTCTTAGATGTGTTGTTGGATTTTGGATTCATCCCATACACACTAAATTTTAGAGTTTTCTTGATTTTTTTTATTTATGGGAAAATTTCTCTTTTTGTCAGAGGGTAGCTCTCCCCTACCCTTACATCAAGAGCGCTAACGCTCCTACAGAGTGTTGAAATGCTCTGGTGCCCTTGACACCAGAGCGTTGGTCTTTTTCTACTGAAAAATTATTTGGGAATCCATCTCTGAGTGTATTTTTTACCGATTCATCTTCTTAGGACTGTTACTATCTCAGTGTGTATTTGGTTTAGCCTCCAACCTTTTTATTTCTAAAATTTTTATGATGTTTTGTTTGGATTTCTTAAATCTCTCTTCCTTTCTTTGAGTCACTCTTCTTCTTTGATATTTGGAGTCGATCCACTGCTTTCTCATTTATCTGATTGTCTGAAAGTTTTTGTAAGGAAATTCAGAGATCTATGTACAGTTTCATTTGATCTTTGAGGTCATTTATCCCAAGCAATTCCTCCTGTTTGAGTTTTTGGTTTTCTTTTTGAAAGTTTGTTTTCATTTTTTTCTTCTTACTTGATCATAGTGAGAGTGTGTTTTTGTTTATGTGAAGTTTGCTTCTGATTGCTTAAATCTCACATATCTTGAAGAATGATTGACATAGGAAGCTTTACATCAAGCTGATTATCATTCACATTTTAAACAAAAGGATATATTTTCACGATTGGTTTTTGGATATTAGAACCATTTTCTAAATCTTTTAGCATTATGTTGGATTCTTGATTGAGAACAATTGCAAGAGGTTATTGCATCTTAGTGTTTGACAGTGAAAAGAAAATTCCTTCTCCTTCTCTTAAATAGACATTCATTGAAAGAAAAGTCTGCTTATCATTTCTTGTGCATTTTTTGGGAATTGAGTCATAATATTATCAACTTCACTCTCATACACCTCTAAGAAAGAACAACCATGAAAATCAACGCTAATTAAAATTGGTCTAGAACTTTTTGTTTTTAGAATCTTCCATCAACATTAGAATAGGAGTAGCGCTTTGGATTAGGCTGTGAGTACAACACTCCAAAGCACTCAAAAAAAACATTAACATCTTGCGATAGGGAGAGAAAATCCAATTTTTGTATAATCTTTATGGGATCCCCCTCTCACACAGGGGTTACGCACGAGGTCATGTTTGAGAGAGTTTCAAAGATTATCCTTCCATGGTTCAACCGTTCATAGTAGTCAGATCATATATTGAGGTTTATTCTTGAGGCTCAATTGTATTCATTTGGTATTGATGCATCATGAATCCCAAATCTGTTCGGGGTCCTCTAGAGTTCTACCGGTTCACTTGTCCTCAGTTCACTTGAAGGATTTCAGACTTGTTATCCTACCCATACGTTCAAACTGTACTATTGATTGTACCTACCTAGGGGATGACTGCGAGTTGGTGTCTTTAGTAGCCATAATATTTAGTGTCTTTACATGAGGTGGCGGTGAAGGGAAGTCTTCACTATACCTGGAAAAGATGGTGGTCAAACTCACTCGGGCTCCTTGGAGGGAAAATCCACAATTACTGCGTGGAAGCTTGCACCAGGGTGTAATTTCGTTAAGCAAGTTTCCATCGTAACTATTCCACCCGATCATATCCTAGCCCCTTCTTGACCTGATCACGTGACATTGGATTTCATCACCAACTAATACAGTCATCGAGAGAAAGTTTTATTTTCTTGGTTTGATTCCTAGATTTATTAGTGTATGTTGTTTCTTTTCTTTAGTCAGCCATAGATTTATTTTTTCATTCGTTACTTAGCTCAAGCAACATCGGCATCCATCGTTCACATAGGATGCAAGGGTTACCCCCGAAAGATATGGAGGGTTATCTACCTTTTCTTCCCATCTCTTTGGAAGGCCCTCCTGAGGCTCATAACAAACTAGGTTCTGAGATTGGAAGCACACACTCTTTGGAACAATTCCAAATTGTTTCTGATTCTTTAGAAGATTTTCGATTTCCCATAAACCCATATTTGAGTATTAAACGCGATCCACATCTTCTTCGGCTAAAATTATCTGGAGAACTTCTTGTTATTGATGATACTGAGATACCCACCGGACCTAACATAGGATTTGGAGTAGAGGATCTACTTTTCCAAAGTGAATCATTTAGGACCCCAACTCAAACTGTTGGAACCTCTGGTTTTAGTTATATCCCTTTAACAGTACATGACTTGTACGGTAACCTAGGAGTGAGTCCTGATCGACCTATGGCATCACAAGTGCCTGAAACATATGTTAGTTACACAGTACCTTTAGACCACTTTACTAGTACGACCAGTAATGTCATCACTATTGCAGACCAATTGTTGATTGGTTCTCACTCGAACCCTACTATCCATATGGTGCATTCTACTATCCCTGCCAGTAATGTGACATCGCTCCAAGCTCCAATTGGAACACCACTTAGAACAAATCCATCACTTCCCCCTGGGTACAGAGCTATGAATCCTTCCATTTCTAACACTACTCAGGTTAGACCCAAAGTTTTTGGACCTTTTGTTCCTCCTAGATATAATGTCGTTGTTGGTTATATACCTACACCTTTATTTGGAGGAGCTAGTCTTGGTGGCTCTAATCTAATTGGAGGCACCGGTCATTCGTTCACTTTTGGTTTTCAGATTCCTATCGGCACTCAACCTCCCACTGGTGGGCAACCTCCAGTTCGGGGTCAACCTCAAATCGAGACACAACCTCAACTTGGGGGGAAACCTTAGGCTAGAGTCCATCACCCATTGTATGGACATAATGCACTTGCAACACAAAATCCTTGGAACATTCCTTTCCCAGGAAATCCATAATTCTCTGTGGGACAACATCCTCAAGGAAAACAACAACCTTATCTTTTGCACGGGACTAATGTATATCCTCCTCATGGAAAAAATGTTTACCCCCCTTATGGGAAAACAAATCATTTGAGTTACAATCCTCAGAACCCATCTAGTTATCCTCCACTTGCAAATGCTTCTCAACCATCATTGAATCCTATTTATCTTGGTCAACAACAACCGTATATAGGGGGACCTATTGGATACAAGTATCCATCCAACCCAATTTATGGTCCTGTTGGTATCCCTATGCCACACTAGTATCACCCTCAACTTAACCGTCGGTTACCTTTCCTTGCAACTCTAGATCTCCCAGACTTGTCTCGGTTGACCAATGATCCTATACTAAATTCTCCCTTTTGGCTAGTAATTCCTGCTAAATTACCTTCTGATATTCCAAAGTTTAACAGTAAACCCAGAGAAGACCCAAATAACCATGTGATGACTTTCCATTTATGGTGTTCATCAAACTCCTTAATGGATGATTCTATACATTTACGTCTCTTCCAATGAACACTTACGGGCTCAGCATCCAAGTGGTATATTGAACTTCCACGTGGTTCTTTCCAAGATTTAAACTCCCTTGCCATGTCCTTTCTCACACACTTTCAGCTACCCATCCGTTACAAGATGGGTACTGAACTCTTGACCTCCCTTCATCATACCAATGCTGTGCATATCTCTGATCACATTCATGAGTGGAGATGATGATGAAGGTTGATCAAAGAAATCATTCTTGACCAATTATTGGCAAAGTGGTTCACTAAATCACTTTTGTCCCCGATCGCTTGTGACATCGCCATGGGCGGTGTAGTCACCAAGGAAGAAGCCATTGCTCGGGCTCAGTACTTAGATTTGGTTTATTCACAATCTAGTACTATGTATGAGTTGATCCCAAATGCTACCCGCGCCACTACTGATCTTTCTAAACCTTCATCCACATCACATGAGAATGGAGTTATTGGCTCCGTCAAGGCCCAATCTACTTCATAGTCGTCTGGAACTCCAAATTGATCTTCTTCGGTGCCCACTCCCAGTTCAAATTCACTCTCCTCTACCTCCCCTCCAACTCAAGTCTCTAAGGTGAATGTAGTTCAATCTTCCCCTTCACAAAAATCCAGAGGTAAGAAGAAGACAAATAAAAAACCCAAGAGGAATAACACTAATGAACAACCCAAAACTCAGACTCCACCACCTTATACTAAAACAAAACCACAATAGAAGCCAAAATTTCCATGTCTTATTTGTGGTGACAATTACTACACTCGAGATTGTCTACATCGTGATGAAGTGGCAAAAATTTTCAAAGGAAATTCACAACACGTCGTGCTTACACATCCTTTTCCTCAGCATCAATCTATGGTTTTTCAAATCCCCTCTCCAAGGGGAAGTTCCACCCACCCTCCTACTGATGAATCCTCGATGAGTTATCACATTTATATGTTTAGTGGAATTGATTTAACCACTCTCTCTACGACATTCAACACTCTAGCTAATCCTGACAAAGAAAAGGTCACTAACGATTCTTTACCAAATCCATCTCCTACATCTGTTAGTACTCCTTATGTTAGTCCACCATATGGGTCACTTCAGATAGAGGATCCTTCTTTCAACTTGTTATTACACCCTCCCAAGAGAACCATCCGTAAATCTACTTTTAATCCTAGTTCGTGTGTTTCCCAAAACTAGAACATTGTTGAAGATTTGTCTCAAGCACCATGTGCTATGTCTGCATTGGAATTTCTACAACACTACTCAAGTCAACATAGAACTCTCTTGGCTACTATTGGTTCCTTAGATCCTGAGTCATCCAACAATATCACATTTAACCTGGACAATTGTAAGTCACGAATTTCTCACCAACTTGCTTTTCAAATTGATGTTGTTGTTCATAACCAACACATTCACCACACTATCTTGGATGAGGGAGCCTCTACTTGTGTCATGTCTTTAGCTTGTTGGAAAGGATTAAAATCACCTACACTTAAAAAATCCCCTACGATATTACATGCATTTGATGGGTGAGGTTTTCATCCTCATGGACTCTTGCAGTCCTTAGCCATTCAATTGGGCAGAAAAAAAATCTTTGTTGGTGTCAAGGTGGTCGATGCTCCCCTCAATTACAACTTGTTACTAGGAAGAAGTTGGTTTTATGCCATGAATTCCATCACTTCATTGGTGTTTCGATGTGTACAATTTGCTCATCAGGGTAAGATTGTCACTATCGATCAGTTAGATTTCTATACACCCGATGCTCACGCTCCCACTACCAACAATATTCCCTTCTTGGGAGATCACAAGATAATGTATGAAAGTGTTGGTGTAATATTGTTAAAATACTCTAGCCTTATGGGTACCTTCCCTTCACCACTTCCTCCTACCACACATCATATTGCCACAATCAATATGATTTCGACTACGACCTATCGATCCTTGGATTGTACCTAGTCCTTTGGAGTTCGATGCACTAAGTGACGCTATGCCACTTAGTCCAGCCGAGTCTTTGTATGTTTTTATTCAACCCACCTCTCCCTCCATGGATGACCAACACCTATTTGAACCCGACACCTACTCGATGCCATCTTGTTTGAATTCCTTGTCTTTTGTTTTTGTCTACATTTCATAGATTTTTCCTTCCAACGAATCCATTATGGAAATTCTTAGCATTGATGAAGTACCTTGGGATGATAACCATCATTGATCCTATTTTATTCCACCTCTCAAAGAAATACAAGAAAATCTACACTCTATCTTCCCCCTGATGTTGTCAACTTTCCACAATCTCCTATACTTACGCAGGATACCATTTTAGAGGGGAATTTAGGCAACATTTATTCTACGGTCATTATTGATATTTCGATCAAGGAAGGTGTCATGAAAAATATTAATCTTGGTGCTAATTGTTCACCCAAGGAAGTGGTTTCTTATACCACTTTATTCAAATAATTTCGTGATGTCTTCGCTTGGAGCTACGAGGAAATTCCATGGATCGATCCTTTGATCATTGTGCATGAAATAAAAACTTACCCAGGTGTTAAACCTATTCAACAGAAACTCTTCCCAGTACATCCGAAGAAAACCACGGACATAAAGGTAGAAGTTGAGAAATCTGGCTTAATTTATCCTGTCCCCTTGACGGAATGGGTTTCTAACATTGTTCCAGTTGCTAAGAAACAAGGTACCATTCGTGTATGTGTTGATTATAGGAATATTAACAAGGCTTGTCCAAAAGATAACTACCCCACACACTTCATCGACCAAATCATTGATAATTGCACTGGCAGTGTGATTTTATCTTTCATGGATGGATTCTCAGGATACAACCAGATTGACATTTTACCTGATGATCAGCACAAGATAACCTTCATCTTCCCGTGGGGAACTTTCTCCTATCGGAAACTGCCATTTGGTCTCAAAAATGATGGTGCTACATTCTAGCGGGCTATGTCATATTCTTTCCATGATATCAAACATATTGTGGAACCTTACCTCGATGATTTACCTTCCCATTCATCCAGTCAATCAGACCATATTGGTCATCTACGGGCTATTTTTCTTCAATGTCGGTTCTACCGTATCTGGTTGAACCCACGCAAGTGTATCGTTGTTGTATAATCATGTCGACTCCTTAGTTTCGTTGTCTCCAAAGATGGGATTCAGGTGGATGTAATATACCAGATATAAAAAGTATGCAGAAGATAAATAAAATGATAGAAATGGTAGAATAACAACAATATAACCAGAATAATCACCACAATAACACATAAATGATATAAGAATAACAACATAAATAACACTTTGATTCTGAGAGCAATGTTCACGGGCCTCTTCAAGGAGTTAACCTCTAGTCGAGCAAAGCTCTATTACAATAATATCCAAGCTAGGGTTCTCATACCCTTGACTCCTATTTATACTAAATATGTCTATCAAAAGAAGCATTTAGAGGAAGATCCTTCTAGAAGCGAAAGCTTCTATTAGGTCTTCTTACATTTGACTTATTCTATTTTATTGCAAGGCCTTATTAATGTTGACCTTTATTACATCTGAATATATTTTTCTACCTATGTGCGAGTTAGGACCCTAACATGTCCTCCCCCTTAAAAACAACCTTTTCCTTAAGGCTTGATATGTGGAAATTGTTGCAGAATGGTAGCTGGTTCCCAAGTGGCATCTACTGGTGTTAGTGATATTTCTTGTAGCGGGGGGTAAAACGCGAGAGAGTGGGGTAAAAAACCCACTTTCCCTAAGTCCAGGGTGCAAAATGCACCTGTACTAAGAGACGGTCATTTCTGGACGGCAGGATTTCGTGCACCCGGATCAACGGCACGCATCGGATTTCGGACCCCCCCCACCTTTCTACCTTTAAGCGGAGGGGGGGGGTCCAGAATCGGGGGTGCACCTTTTCGACGGTTGAGATCATGACGCCTGGATCAACAGCGCGTGAGGCGATTATGGACCCCCCCGCCTTTCTACCTTTAAGCGGAGGGGGGGGGTCCAAAATCAGGCGTACATCTTTCCTACGGCCAAGATCAGCGCGCCCGGATCAACGACGCTTGGACGATCTCATCCTTCTCAGTTGCTCTGCTTTTAACTCACGTGGGCCCCCCTTTTTTTTTCATTTCATCTTTGTACCATCCTTCCCCTTGCCATATGTTCTCCTCCTGACCGTGTGATGGGGCTCAGTCCCTTTATCCCTTCCTCATCCTCCGACGTCTGTCCACCTTCCTTCTTCTGATCCATGTGGTCTCTTCCTCTGCCTCATTATCCACTCACCATCCATCTTTTATCCCTCTCACTTCCACGTCAGCCTTATCGTTCCCATCACATTTCACCTCCTACCTCCTTCCGCTTATTTTCTTTCGCCGCATGCCTTCCCCTTTCACATCCCCCGCGCCTTGTCACTTCTCATCTCACCCTCATAGTCTTGGTGCCACCATTTCCATTATGCGCCCCCATCCTTCACGCTGGCCTCCACGCCTATTCATCAAGTTGTTCAGTTATTCCAGGTGGTAGTGCGAGGAGTCTTCCACGTCACAGAAGTGTCGAGTTGGCCGGGCCATCCTCAATCCCAATGAAGTAGTTATTGAAGTAGTTAGTGGTGGTTAGGCATCGCCTCCGCCATAATGGGAAGGTCCAGTGATGAATTAAAGGCATGTCGATTCACCCATGAATATGTTAGAAGTCCGATTGCGTCTGCCATAGGTGCATGATCCCTTAGAGACTGCAGGTGCAGGTTGTCAGAAGCCATGCAGACGAAAATCTCTTAATGTAACGTCTTGATTTTGTTGCTGGGGTTACTTTGAGTATATGTAGGTGTTTTCGCCATTTTTGTATCTATCGATGGTTGAGAAGAGCTCCCGACTGTAATGTTTAACTGCTATTCTAGCTTTCAGCTTATGCACCTGTATATGAGATTTCTTGTTTTATGACAGACAGTTCCTCTTACTCCATCTAAGTTTCGTCTCATGCTAAGAGAGTTCGTGATTGACTGAGTCGTTTGAGTTATTGTGGTTATGTTATGATAAAATATTTATTGTTGCATTCCTGCATTCTATGGCTTTGCGTTTGAATGTAAGATGACATCGCATTTAGACATTTTCTTCCTGAGTCTGTTAGAAACCTGTTGTTTATAATAGACCTCCACTTTTCTCTTGTACAAGTCTTCCACCTGTTCACCCTTTACTACAGCTCACTGTCTAAAGTTTACGCAAGACCTCACTTGCTCAGGCATACCTAGCCTGGTTTTAGAGTTGGATGCTACTGTTTTAAGTTTTTCGCCATTCGATCACCCATCTATGAACAACCGTGACATAAAACTGATGGGCGTAAGGCTCTGCTCCTGCTAGCAATCTAGGAGTGACTTTCGTTGCCAACATATCTGGCGCCGTTACCGGGGACGAAGTTGAAAATTTTCCCCGATTTTAAACGAAAATGATCAACTGATTCTGAAGGTGCATCAGATATCAGAATTATCAAGATTGTTGCTGTGCACCTGGCGACTCCATTGTGACAACTATGTTGTGGTGAACTTGCCACGTCCATTGTGGCTTTCAGAGGTAGACACACACGGTCCAATCCTCAGCTTCCTTTAGTTACACGCGGAGTTGATCATGAGGTAGTTCACGGGAAACGAAAGGCCTCAGAAGGAGAAGCCACCACCGAACCAGGTAATCCGCAGTCTCCTTTTGTAGAAGCTTCATTCTCTTCGCCTCAGTTTCCTAGCAGATTGTCTTCTGAAGTTTCCCGTTTCCTGAATTTCAGGAGTGTTCCTGCTGAGTTTTCCCCTCTCGGTCTGGGATTGGAGGGAGAAATCCTTGTCACTCCCCTCTCCTCTGAAGCTATACCTTGGCGTAGACCTAGGACCACAGAAGTTTTCCACACTCCTACACAAGGAGGAGCACTGACTAACTTGAGCTCGTTAGCTTTCTCCTTGAACCCTCTTTTGTTTCCCACTCCACTTCGAGACTCATTTCCCACGGCCCCTTCGTGAACTCCTTCTCCTCCAAGTTCTCCGCCACCTAATATTCCTATGGCTGGTGCTAACCCCCCTATGACCAGAATGGAAGCTATTATAGCCACTAGGTATGATCCCCTTGTGTTACCTCAGCCCCTCAATGCCCTCCCGACAGATGGTTACCTCAAGAAACTACCCAAGTTCACGGGTGAGGGGGACGTAACTGCAGATGAACACCTAGAAGCATTCTATAGTTTCACCGATGATATTGTCATCATGCATGCAGACGCATGGATGAGGATTTTTGTCCATAGCCTCCAAGGCGAGGCTAGAAAATGGTTCAAGGCCCTGCCTCCTGGATCTATTGATGGGATCGAAGCATTAGACAATTCCTTTTTGAGACAATGGGGAGATAAAAAGGATTTCATGTATTACATGACGGAGTTTGGGTCATTGAAGAGAAAGGAAGGAGAGTTTGTCTCTGACTTCTCCAAGAGATTTAATAAAATGTACAACAGAATCCCTGCTGAGATAAATCCCTCCGAAGCCTCTGCTAAGATCACTTACTCCAGCGCTTTTGATCCTGATTTCCGCCTACTGCTGAGGGAGAGAAGAGCTGTTACGCTGGCCCTCATGCAGGATGCTACCGTGGAGGTAGAATCTAACATATTGGTTGTCAATCGAATTAGGAGCACAGGTGATAGAAATATGTCCAAGAACAGGCTTGAAGCCTCCTCATCCAGTTCCCCTCCCCTGCCCCAGCAGATAGATGAGACTGCTAGATCAATAAAATCGCTTGCTGCCAAGATGGAAAGGTGGGAGTTAGAAAGGAATCCCATGTACAGAAATCCTCAGAACACTGATAATAGAGGTTTCAGGAGACCTAATAACAATGGACCATAGGTCTTCCCAAGGGAACAAAGGGAAAAGGACAGAGAGGATCAAAGGATTCAAACCCCTCTCCAAAATAACCTGGTTACTCATGAGGAAGGAGAGGAGATAGACAAACTCGACCCCGAAATTCACAGTGTTGAGGAAGCTCCTCCTTTTCCCCATTTGACTTAGTCTGCATATGAAATATCCCCGATGAACATTCAAATCCATGAGCTAGGTAAAGGAGAAAGGGCCGGCCACACCTCTAACAGATACAAGCTCAGGTCGAAAAGGAAAGAAGGAGAATTTGACAGCCCAGACCATCCCCTCATAGCAGAAAGGCCTCCCATATCTGTAGCAGCTGCTACTAAAGATAAAAGAGCTCAGAGTGATTTGCCAGTAGTCAAAGAACCCATCACCGAGGTAAGGGAAGTTCCTAAGCCCATTCCATCCTTTAATTTTGAGCATGAAATTCAAAAAATAAGGATCCACGTCCCCCTCTCAGAGCTAGTAAAAAATGAAGATTTTAAAAGATTCCTCTCCAAGCTGCTATAGTTCGAGTCTCCTCAGTCTCCCTCTGACTCAGTAAACCTTCAAGATGAAAAACCAGTCATCGTCTTAGGCCCCATGGTAGAAGACAGAGATGACTCATCCCCCCCTTTCTACACATCCCTGAACATACATGATAAAGTACTGCATAACTGCCTCATGGATTCAGGAGCCTCCCATAACCTTATGCCCAAGGTAGTCATGGAAGAATTGGGACTGGAGGTGACAAGAACTTATCATGATTTATATTCTTTTGATTCAATAAGAGTGAAGTGTTTAGGAGTCATCAAAGACCTGGCGGTTTCCCTATTTCAGTTGCCCATGAAAATTGTGGTCATGGATATTGTGGTAGCCGACGTCCCCCCCAAATTCGGTATGTTTTTGTCTAGATCATGGATCAAAAAGCTTGGAGGGACACTACAGATGGATCTCACATATTCTACCATTCCAGTCTTTGGAGGGGAACAAAGAAGGTTATACAAAGAAGCCCAGCTAGCCTATATTGTCAGTGATGAAGCAGACCCCACCAATCACCCCATCTTTGCACTTAACACCGACTTGGGATCTAGTTTGTTGCAGCTTACCGATGCCCCTGAAATCTCTTTACAAATCAGAAAGCATCCCACCCTTGATCACCCGATTTCCCCTCAAAGCCCCTCCGTGTGGAAGATGTTTTTTGACGGAGATTCTTCTAGCGAAGGCGTTGGCGCTGGAGTGGTTTTCATATCACCTTGCCAAGAAGTCGTGTCCCTGTCATACAAGCTGGAATTCAAAGCCACCAACAATGTGGCAGAGTATGAAGCTCTTGTTCTGGGTATGAGGTCCGCAAAGGAAATGGGAATCGAAGAGATAGCAGTATTTAGAGATGTTGAGTTGATTATTCAACAGGTAAGGAATGCTTATTGTGCCAATAACCCCCGGCTCATAAATTATCGGAATGAAGTATGGGACCTGATGGATAATTTCTTCCTGGATTTTAACATTTCTTTCATTTCGAGGGGGGAAAATACTCTAGCCGACTCTCTAGCCGTAACAGCCAGTTCGCTCAAGCATCCTCTGCCACCTGGGATAAAAAGTGATGTCGAGATAAAATACAGGCCCTCTGTACCTGACAATGTCAAACAATGGAAGGTGTTTGAAGATGATCTGGAATTTGAAAGGTTTCTACAATCCGTGGATGAATTCTCTGTGTTTCACATTGACCAGGATCCCAACCTGGAAAATGACCCTCATCCTGGGATATTTTTAAATAATATCGTGAATCACCAAATCATTCAGCTTCCCAACAATCACATTCCGAGAGGACTCATCCCTTTAGAAAGATTGTTCGATGGAAATGGCATGCCAGTAAAGGGTGGTGTTTCAAGTGAAGATGCTGACATAGACGAATGCAACATTGGCACACAGGATAAGCCCAGGTTCGTCAAATTGTCTAGCATTTTGACCAGAGAACAGCGGGCCGAATATATTGAGTTGCTGAGAGAGTTTTTCGATGTGTTTGCATGGACATACGAAGACCTGAAAACTTACGACACATCTTTTATTGAGAACAAGATCCCATTGAAAGAAGAAGCTAGGCCATTTAGGCAGAAGCTGAGACAAATAAATCCCATGTTGTTGCCTGTCATGGAGAAGGAAGTAAAAAAGTTGTTGGATGCGTGAATCATTGTCCCCTTGAGATACTCCGAGTGGGTGGCCAACTTGGTCCCGGTAAGGAAGAAGAGCGGAGAAATCAGGCTCTGTGTTCATTTCAGGAACCTGAACAGAAGCTCAAGAAAGGAAAATTATCCCCTGCCCAGCATGGAACACATATTGCAGAAGGTAACTGGAGCAGCTAGGATATCCATGATTGATGGGTTTTCAGGGTATAATCAAATATCAGTCATTTCTGAGGACAGATAAAAAACAACTTTCACCACTCCTTGGGGCACATTCATGTATGCCAAAATGCCTTTCGGATTGATGAATGCTAGGGAAACATTTCAGCGAGCCATGGATACAGATTTCATCAGGGAGAAAGATAGGTTTGTGGTGATCTATATGGATGACATAACAGTCTTCTCCAGGTCAGACAAGGAGCACCACTGCCACTTGAAGAAAGTTTTTATGAAGTGTCAGAGGTATGGCTTATCTGTAAACCCCAAGAAATCTTTGTTTGATATGAAGGAGGGGAAGTTATTAGGCCATATAGTATCAGCAGAGGGGGTAAGAATTGATCCTAGCAGGGTAGAAGCAATTCAGACTCTATCACTCCCTAGATCTAAGAAGGAAGTTCAGGCCTTTTGGAGAAGGTTAATTTTTTGAGGAGATTTGTCTCAAGTTTTGTTGAACTAGTGAAACCCATCACAGCCATGCTTAGAAAAGAAAATGAAGTTAGATGGACTGTTGAATCACAGGAATCTTTCAGCCTGATAAAGAAAACATTGACTGAAGCACCTGTGCTAATCAATCCTGATTATTCCAGAGATTTCCTGATTTTTTCTTTTGCTTCTTGTGATACAGTAGCAGTGGTCTTGTTGTAGAAAAATGAAGAAGGGCGAGAACAACCCATCTCGTTCTTTAGAAAGGCATTGAGAGATGCATAAGTCCAGTACAAGATCATGGAGAAGCAAGCCTATGCCTCGGTGAAGGCTCTCAAATCTTTTAGAGTATTTGTTTTGCACTCAAGAATCACTGCATACGTTCCTTCAGCCTCTGTGAAGGACATTCTTATACAGCCAGACATGGACGGGAGGAGAGGTAAATGGATTGCTAAGATCCTAGAGTTTGATCTGGTGATCAAGCCCACCAAGTTGATAAAGGGGAAAGGTTTGGCCAAGTTGCTGGCTGAATCCAATTGCAAAGATTTAGGGATTGACTTCATCAATGAACAGGCTGAGTCATCCGACAAGAACTCTCAGGGTGCCCTATCACTAACAACATGCCCCTGGTACAAAGATATATTATACTTTCTACAAGAATTAAGGCCCCCTGATGGAATGGAGAAAAGAAATGCAAGAGCTATAAAGCTCAAGGTGGTCAGATATTGCCTCATTGACCAAACCTTCTACTGGAAGGATCCTCTAGGGGTATTTTTAAGGTGCCTGGACCCGCAAGAAGCCCAACAGGTTACATTTGATTTCCACAGTGGCCTTTGTGGGGGTCATCATTTTTGGAAGACCACATCCCATAAGATCCTCTGAGCTGGGTATTACTGGCCCACTTTATTCCCTGATGTCTATAGAGAAATCAGAGCTTGCATCAAATGCCAGAAGTTCTCAGGGAAGCAACAACTCACATCTCTGCCACTAAATCCTGTAGTAGTTTCAACGCCCTTTCAGCAGTGGGGATTGGACTTCATCGGGGAAATTCATCCACCCTCAAGTGGCCAGTACAGATGGATCTTGACTACGATAGACTATTTCACCAAATGGATAGAAGTTGTCCCCACCAAGAGAACCTCTCACAATGTAATTATCAGCTTCCTGGAAGATATCATAGCCAGATTTGGTTGTCCTAACAAAATTGTCACTGACAATGCCACCCCTTTCCGGTCTCAGCCTCTGGTCAAGTTCTGTGAACAGTTTGAGATTTCACTGATTCATTCTACTCCTTATTATCCTCAAGGAAATGGACTGGCAGAGTCTTCCAATAAAAGCCTGATCAAACTCATTAAGAAATTACTGGAAGATAATAAAAGGGCCTGGGATTCAAAGCTCAAATTTGCGTTATAGGTTGATCGAGTGACAATGAAGAAGTCCCTGGGCATATCGCCTTTTCAACTTTTTTATGAAACAGAGGCTGTTTTCCCCACTCAGCTCATCTTATCTGTGGCGAAGTTCCTCCAGGACATTGAAGGAGAGCCTGACCATATGGTCAGAATAATTCATCATATGGTGGAGATACAACAGATCAGGGAACAGGTCATGAACAGGGCCCACGATCATCAGCAGAAGATCAAATAGACCTTCGACAGGAAGAGCAGGAAGAAAGAGTTTGAGCAGGGTGATCTGGTGCTCAAATGGGATGCACCCAGGCAGGACAGAGGCAAGCATGGAAAGTTTGATGCCCTCTGGTTTGGGCCTTTCAATATCCTCGAAGTATTTTCAAACAACACTTACAAGTTGCACAAGTTGCAGGATCTGGAAGGAAAAGAAGTTTTTGGTGGCCCAATAAATGGGCATTTCTTGAAAAAAATCTTTTTGTGAACCGCAGTCGGCTCTTCTGTTTTTGTAAATATTTTTTTTACTTTTTTCTGCTTAATAAAAGACTCCATAGCCCAACAACAAGGCACTAAATCTGCAAAAGTGTTCTTAGAGCATCACAGGGACGACTCTATCCCCCATGGAGCCAAATTTTAGCGATATTTCTTGTAGCAGGGGGTAAAACACGAGAGAGTGGGGTAAAAAACCCACTTTCCCTAAGTCCAGGGTGAAAAATGCACCTGTGCTAAGAGACGGTCATTTCTGGACGGCCGAATTTCGTGCACCCGGATCAACGACGCGCATCGGATTCCGGACCCCCCCGCCTTTCTACCTTTAAGCGGAGGGGGGGGTTTGGAATCGGGGGTGCACCTTTTCGACGATCGAGATCATGACGCCTGAATCAACGGCACGCGAGGCGATTTCGGACCCCCCCGCCTTTCTACCTTTAAGCGGAGGGGGGGGGGGTCTGGAATCAGGCGTACATATTTCCTACGGACAAGATCGACGTGCCCAGATAAACGGTGCTCGGACGATCTCATCCTTCTCAGCTGCTCTGCTTTTAACTCACGTGGGCCTCCCTTTTTCTGTCGTGTCATCTTTGTACCATCCTTCCCCTTGCCATTTGCTCTCCTCCTGACCGTGCGATGGGGCTCGCTCCCTTTAGCCCTTCCTCATCCTCCAACGTCTGTCCACCTTCCTTCTTCTGATCCATGTGATCTCTTCCTCCGCCTCATTATTCACTCACCATCCATCTTTTATCCCGCTCACTTCCACGTGAGCCTTATCGTGCCCATCACATTTCACCTCCTACCTCCTTCCACTTATTTTCTTTCGCCGCATGCCTTCCCCTTTCACATCCCCCGCGCCTCGTCACTTCTCGTCTCACCCTAATAGTATTGGCGCCACCACTTCCATTATGCGCCCCCATCCTTCGCATTGGCCTCCACACCTATTCGTCAAGTTGTTCAGTTATTCCAGGTGGCAGTGCGAGGAGTCTTCCACGTCACAGAAGTTTCGAGTTGGTCGGGCCATCCTCAATCCCAATGAAGCAGTTATTGAAGTAGTTGGTGGTGGTTAGACATCGCCTCCGCCATAATGGGAAGGTTTGGTGACGAATTAAAGGCATGTCAATTCACCCATGAAGCTGTTAGAAGTCTGATTGCATCTACCATAGGTGCACGATCCCTCAGAGACTGTAGGTGCAGGTTGTCAGAAGCCATGCAGACGCAAATCTCTTAATGTAACGTCTTGATTTTGTTGTTGGGGTTACTTTGAGTATATGTAGGCGTTTTCACCATTTTTGTATCTATTGATGGTTGATCAAAGCTCCCGACTGTAATGTTTAACTGCTATTCTAGCTTTCAGCTTATGCACCTGTATATGAGATTTCTTGTTTTATGACAGACAATTCCTCTTACTCCATCTAAGTTTCGTCTCCTGCTAAGAGAGTTTGTGATTGACTGAGTCATGTGAGTTATTGTGGTTATGTTATGATAAAAGATTTATTGTTGCATTGCTGCATTATCTGGCTTTGTGTTTGAATGTAAGATGACATCACATTTAGACGTTTTCTTCCTGAGTCTGTTAGAAACCTGTTGTTTATAACAGACCTCCACTTTTCTCTTGTACAAGTCTTCCGCCTGTTCACCCTTTACTATAGCTCACTGTCTAAAGTTTACGCAAGACCTCACTTGCTCAGGTATACCTGGCCTGGTTTTAGAGTTGGATGCTATTGTTTTGAGTTTTCCGCCATTCGATCACCCATCTATGAACAACCGTGACATAAAACTGATGGGCGTCAGGCTCTACTCCTTCTAGCAATCCAGGAGTGACTTCCATCGCCAACAACTGGAGTTTCATCTTTCCACTAGATTAACACTTCCTTGATGGTTCTCTGACACAGGGGATGCTCACGCTGGTCCAAAACAACTTGTGGATGTAGCCAAATGGATCCTTCTTCGGCTAACTCAGGAAGGTTAGTTTGAATTTGGCAGTTAGTTCCGATCACCTTCTTTAAGCAGGAAACATGAAAAACAGGATGTATCTTTGCATGACTAGGAAAAGCTAACTGATAGGCCACTTGTCCCACACGCTTGGGAACTGTATAAGGACCATAAAATTTGGGTGCTAGCTTCTGACAATTATCGACCTTAAGGGAATTCTTCTTGTAAGGTTGCAGGCGAAGAAACACATGATCCCCTTATTCAAATTGACATTCAGTGCGACCTTGATCTTCTTGTTGCTTCATGCGATTCTGTGCCATGACCAAATTCTCTTTGAGGGTACAAAGAATAGCCTCTTGAACTGTAAGTTTTTGGTCAACCGCCTAGACCTTCGAGACACCAGGTAAGTATGAGAGAACTGAAGGTGGCTTATGTCCATATATCTCTTCAAAAGGAGTCATGTGTGTAGTTGTATGGTATGAAGTGTTGTACCACCATTCAAATAGGGGTAACCATTGAGCCCACTGATTTTTATTTTCCTAGGAAAAACACCTCAAATATGTTTCCAAACACTTTTTGACAACTTCTATTTGACCATCAATATGGGGATGATAAGTTGTACTGAGATGCAATTGGGTGCCTTGTAGCTTGAACAATTCTTGCCAAAAATTGCTTGTGAAATTTGGGTCGCGATCAGAAACAATAGAGTGTGGCATGCCATGAAGCTTGAAGACCTGATCCATGAAAATTTGAGCCACCATGGATGTTGTAAATGGGTGTTGAAGAGCACAAAAATGAGCATACCTGGAAAGGAGATCAACAACCATCATGATGACTGATTTATTTCCCGATTTGGGTAAGCTTGTAATAAAATCCATAGATATGTCCCTCCAAATAGGAGGTGGAATCAGGAGCGGTTGTAGTGTGTCTGGAAATTTGAATTTTTCTCCCTTGTTGCATTGACACACATCACATTCGACGAAAAAATTACAAATGTCATGTTTCATACCATCCCAGAAAAAAGAACGTTTGACCCTGTCATAGGTTTTGGTGAACCCTGAGTGCCCCGTTGTCAATGTAGCATGAAGCTCAGAACATATCATGGATTTAAGATTTGCTTGTTTACTTAAATATAGATGGCCTTTGTATTTAAGTTCATCATGGAGCCAAGAGTACCCTAGGGTATCTGGAGAACTGGACTGCAATTGTTGGATCAACTGTGAAATGTTTGGATCTTGTAGCCATTCCTGGTGAACGGCTTCGAGCCAATCTGGTACAATGAAGGAAAGTGAAAAAAGTGATCCTGTATCTTCATATTTGCGGGAAAGTGCATCCACAACCACATTTTCTTTTCCTTTATTGTAAATTGTCTCATAATCATAGCCAAATAGCTTAGTTACCCATTTTTTTTTCTCCGGGGAGGAAATGAGTTGTTTCAGAAAATACTTGAGGCTTTGATGGTATGTCTTAATTTGGAAGCATTTCCCCAATAGATAAGGGCAAAAAAAATCAATGGCATGCAGAATAGCCAATATTTCCTTTTCATAGATAGATTTGCCCAGATTTCTTTCAGATATTTTCTTGATGGTAAAGGCCAAAGGCTGACCCTGTTGCATAAGGACAAGACCAATTCCTTTCCCTTAAGCATCACATTCCAAGAAAAATGTCTTTGTGAAATCAGGAAGGGCCAGGACTGGGGTGGTGCACATGGCCATATTCAAGGTTTGAAAATCTTGAGAAGTAGCTGGAGTCCAAGTGAAAGAGTTATTTTTTAGGAGTAGTGAGAGGTGTTGCAATCTTTCCGTAATTCTTAACAAACTTGCTATAATAACCTGTTAAGCCCAGAAATCCATGCAAGATTTTGAGAGTCTTTAGGTGAGGCCAGTCTTTCATAGCTTCAATATTTTTAGGATCCACCCTGACGCCGTCCTTGCCAACTATATGACCCAAGTACTCTACTTATGAGGTGCCAAAAGCACATTTAGATTGTTTCAGGAAAAGTTGGTGCTGAGAGAGTAGATGGAGAAATCGATCCACATGAGCAATATGTTATGTCCAGGTCTTTCTATAGATGAGTATATCATCAAAGAAAACTAAGATAAAATGACGAATAAAAGGATGGAATACATGATTCATGAGGATTTGGAAGGTGGAGGGGGCATTACACAAGCCAAAGGGCATGACCAAAAACTCATAGTGGTCCTCATGAGTTCTAAAGGTAGTATTGGGAATGTCTACCTCTTTCATACGTATCTGGTGGTATCCTGAATGAAGATCAAGTTTAGTAAAGAATTGGGTGCCACTCAGTTCATACAGGAGGTCATCAATGATAGGAATGGGAAATTTGTCTTTAATGGTAAGTTTTTTGAGGGAATGGAAGTTAGGACACATTCTCCAAGAAACCTCTTTCTTCAGGACCATGACCACAGGAGAAGAGTAGGGGCTCGTACTAGAAAGGATGGCTTGGAGGTCTTGCGAAACTGAGGGTGTTTTTGTTGCTTGTATTGCATGGAGTTGAGCAATAACACCAGAATGACCCTTTTTTAGCATCTTTTCCATGTGATGGGAACTAATGATCTCAGGTGATGCCTTGTAGCTTATATTGGTGGCCCTCCTGGTCAAATTACATGGTTAATTCCTAAAAATCCATGAGAATGGGACCCAAAGTCCTTAGCCAGTTTGCACCCAACACAATGTCACAACCGTCCATGTCAATAGAAAACATATGAGATTTCAGGTGGTAGTCACCAATTTGGAGATGCACATTTTCACAACACCCTCCACATTTCATGGAGCCACCATTGGCAATCATGATTTGGAAATTATTGACATCATGGATGTAGCAATGATTTTCTTGGGCAATGCGATGATGAATAAAATTATGGGTTCTTCCACTATCAACCAGAATGATGAACTTCCGATGCTTGATGTAACCGATTAGCTTTAGGGTTTGGGGAGCAGAGAAGCTAGTGAGAGTATTGAGGGAAATGACTAGTTCTACTTTGAGAAGGTCTGAGGGAGGGGTTATGTTGGGGGTTTTAGGTGACTCAAACACAAGGGGAGTTTCAATATCCTCTTCTGAAATATCCTCGGAGATGGCCATAAACAACTTTTGTTCCTTACACTTATGGCTCGGGAAATATTTTCCATCACAATTATAACAAAGGCATTTGAATTGGTGTTCAACCATTTCAGCCCTGGTCAATATTTGGATCTTTAGTGGAGTGGAGGGAGTAGTGGGATTTATTGGTTTAGGGCAAGGGATAAAGGAGGGCTTACTGTTTTGAGAAGATACAACCTATTGTGATTTTTTATCTCTTTTAGTAGCCTCCACCCAACTCTGAGGCTGATCCATGAGGACATGGGCCTGAATCTCATCCTTAAGGCCACTGATAAAACATTCTTGGAAAAATGCATCAGACATGCCCTCTGTCTGAAAAGCCAGATTCTCAAAGGAAGCTATAAAGTCTTCCACTATTCCTGATTGTTTCAACTTTGTCAAATGACCCAAATGGTTGGTTTCAGTGTCAAAGAGTTCATAAAGCTATACCACAAAGTGTGTCCAAGCAATATACCCTTGACGATAAGTTTTTATCCATTGCCATCATTGCCAATGTTCTTGATCTAGATGGAGAACACCATACCAGAGTTTGGCCAAGTCATCTGTAATGTCATATAAATATAATTAATGTTCCATTTGGGTTACCCAAACAGTGGGGTCCAAGCCATCAAATTTGGTCACATCCACCCTCAAAATGCGTAGTTCACATTGAAAGTGATGGTTCTAAAAGTTATTGGAATGAGAGGAATGTTCACCTTCAGTATGTGGAGGTGAGGAAGAGGAAGGGTTATCTGTAGGGATATGCAGTTTGGTGCAGAGTGCCGAAAAGACATATTCAAGCTAGGTGGTGAGGTCTTGTTTGATTTGCTCCATTGAGGACTACATGGTTGTATTGATGGCGACAAAATTCGCACTGAGTTGCTTCACTTCTTTTTGGGTCTCGATGAGACTAGATTGCAAGGTGTTGAAGCGAGATTCCAAGTATTGGCTATGGGTATAGGCCATGAGGATGGGGGAACTGAAAAGGAGTGGGCGGGGTCAATTTTTTTTACGAAAAATTATATGTATGAATGTGATGAGGGCGAAGAGATAAATCCAATGGAATAGTTATACTCCAGTCTGAAGAATACTGCAGAGAGGAAATTCCCAAATTCTTAACCAAAAAGAAATGTGTATTTACTTGGCAACCCAAACATAGTTGCGCGGTAATAGATATTGTTTGTTTTAATTTGTTTATGTTTTTTTCCCCAAGGGTTAGGTATTCAAGGGTTCTATAGACAAGGATTTTCCCTGTGCTATAGCTCTCTGATATGCATGCGAGGTCCAAGAGTATTACTCGACCCAATATCTCAGGGCACTAACTAAGGAGGATAGACCGTACCCTTAGTCGTACTACCTGAATACCCAAGTACTACACAGTATCTTCCTGAGTGTTGTTCTTGGTGGCACTATAGCAGTCAGGTGACCGATTGGTTTCAAAGAGGGCTTCAGGAAATCTAAGTTGTGTTAGCACTCTGTAATTTTCCCAAGGCTGAAGAGGCAGTCACAGAGGCAACATCAAAACCACTTCGAGTCTTGGATCTAGCCCTCCAAGACTCAGAGAGGGATCTCTCTGTCTGATATAGCTTTGTTTGAAGAGAATATTAGGCTAGCTATGAAGAACATGGGTTTGTTTATGGATTTTGAGTTGGTTTGGTTAAGGCATAAAGGACCATTGGGCAACATGGAGTCAATGATAAAGACGATGGATGAATGAATAACTAAAACATGATGTAACCAGGCAAGATAATCATGTAGGTGGATTCATTGAGCTTATAGAATGCGAAAGGAAGAAAATATTTGGATTCATTTCAAATGTAGAGCAGAGTACAGCTGAATTCTACACTTCAAACTCGAAAGAAAACATAAATATTGCATTGAGCCAGCACAGGGTGTCAAGAACAAATCCTGTACATTACCTTCTCATAGACAATACAGAAAGAAAGGTGTATGAAAAATAAAAATCATGAGTTACATGAGGGAAAAACTTCACCACTTAAACACAACATAGGAATATGGAAACAATGTCTTTATATTCATTCGCCAAAATCATTTACAGACTGTTGATCATCTTTACAAAACAGAAAGCCATGTTTCTATATTATCTCCCCATATGGTACCTCCAAGTCGAACCCCTTTACATAAAAATCCTTTGAATAAATAGGATAGACCTCCCCATAAGTTTCAGAATTTTTTTTCAACCTCCTCGGCCAAAAATAGCCATAAATGCCCAAAAATCTGGAAATGCCCGCCATGAAACACAGGCCTAATTTCTGCGAAAAAGGGGTCCGAAAAGACATTGTTTTCTATTAAACGTAGACACCTGGGAAAAAACTGAAGGATGTTATTGTATATGGGCATGTGATGGACAAAAAACTCCTTCGGTTTTGCCAAATTCGCCTTCAGCTAGCCATAAAATCTCCTGCAAGATCGGGACTGTAACAGAAAAAACAAAAATCTGAAAAAAGAGGTTGAAAGACAGCTTCGATTTTCTCTGCTCATGGAACCTGTGAAAAAAATGAGAGAGGTATTTGTTCTTCATCCCTTTATGGAGAAAAAACTCTATCGGTGTTTAAAAATTCAAATTATTCTGCCCGGAAAATGCTTTGAAAGTTGACTGGTCAAAATGATGTGAAAGCGGTTTTTTCGGGGACATAGTGGTATTCCGAACCCCCCTTGAGGTGGTAAGAAATTTTAGGGGGATACGTCCGCTATAAAATGGGGCCAACACCTGTCCGGAGG
>ML786350.1:473610-510373 GCA_009831015.1 Picea engelmannii | reverse complement strand
AGAGATAAGCTGCCACCATTCTAGCGAGTCTTTCACTCTGTATTTTTACAGTCTCTGTACATTTCTTTCATTAATAGAAATCGTGTATTACTGTATCTCTATGTGTATGGTTGCATCTATGATATATTTTTGTTATATTACTGCATATACGTGATATCTCTGTGCATTTCTTTATTATATCTCTGCTCTCATTTCGTGCCGAAAATAATCCGGATCAAAGTTCCCAACTATGCAATCATTCTACTTATTACACTCCATCCACCTATCCTTCTTCCTCCATGTTGGTTCCTACGAACACTTTTCCCATGGATGACCTCCATATGTCCTCTGGTCTTTTATCAGGGGGAAGTTATTTTTGTAGTATGGGAAACCCCCCTAACGAAGTTCCTTCATCTGGGAGCAACATATATCCTCACATGAGTAACCCTTATCATGTCTCTTTCTCTTCGCAAGCAGCTTCCTCAGTTTCAATGCCCTTACAACCCTTTATGAATCAATATGAAGGAGGAGACTATCCTACTGGACAGGGAGAGGGTGTAAAATAGGATCCTTCCTAGCCTGCAATTTCTCAAAACCAATATTTCCTTGGACCTTGGTCTCAAATGCCACAATTCACTACTGCCACAAGTCCAGTCACTGCATGTCATACTGACATTATATCACCAACCTCTACTAGTCATGTTGGAGATTGGTCGACAACCTCTGCGATTCATGTTGAATACCTACAACCAGTTGCTGCAAGTCATGTTGGGGGCACAAGTCCAGTCACTGTGTGTCATACTGACAATATATCACCAACCTCTACTAGTCATGTTGGATATTGGTCGACAACCTTTGTGAGTCATGTTGAACACCTGCAACCAACCACTACAAATCATGCTGGGGGCACAAGTCCAATCACTACATGTCATACTGGCATTATATCACCAACCTCTGCTAGTCATGTTGGATATTGGTCGACAACCTCTGTGAGTCATGTTGAAGACCTGCAACCAGCTGTTGCAAGTCATGTTGGGGGCACATGTATGGTCATTGCTAGTCACACTGCACATCCATCACCAACCTCTACTAATGATGTTGGGAATCCATCACCAACCTCTTCTAGTCATGTTGGATATTTTCTACTAGCCTATGAAAGTCATGCTGGGATCATGTCACCAACCACTGCAAGTCATGCTAGGGCCATTCATATGATTGATAATCCTAGATGTCTCAGACGTAAGCCTAGATTACTTTGCAGGACTTGTGAAGGAAGTCACCTTACTCATTTTTTTCCTATTACTACTGGGATATTGGAAGCGTGGTGCTCACCTAAGGGCCCTTCGGTTTCTAAGGCATCTATGGTTTCACAACACTTTGTTCCTTCTTTGGTTGATACAACAGTCATGCCGATGCAATCTTCGGCTAAAAGCCCTTTTCCTTTAGGGGTTGATGCATCCTTTGACCTTGTTTTCTCACATCCCGTCCAACCTGTGGTCATGTCGATGCAATATTTGAATGACACCTCTCCTATGTTTGGGAGTGATGTGTCTCTTGATCTTGTTGTCTCACATCTTGCTCAACCAATGATTGTGTTGATGCAATATTCAACCAACAACACTCCTATTGTTTGGGGTGATGGACCTCTTGTCCTTGTTGTCTCACATCCTATTCAACCAATGGTTGAGGAATTGGTCATATCAATGCAATATTCGATCAACCCCACTCTTCTCTTGGAGAGTGACAAGTCTTAGGAAGTGGTAACACCAATGCAATTTTTGGTCGATCCCACTCTTTTGGTTCTGGTTCTATAACTTCTATGCCATGTCCTCAGCATTTCTAGCACTTCACCTTTTGAACACGAGACAGTTTTACTCTTCTCAAGTTCTCTCCCTCCAAGTCCTGATGAGGTTCCCTTTGATTGGGATGGTCTTGTGGGGCATCCAATGCCTCGACCTATGTATTTTCCGAGAAGAGAAATTATATGATATAACATGGAGACGATAACCTCCATTAGCACTTTTCCCTCCTCGACTTGGAGAGCTTTGGGTCTTCCCGAGCTTGTGTCGATTCTTCATAAGATATCAACATTCCACAAAAAGTATGCATGGGATCCTTGGCCTCCCCATGACTTTCTGCCTAGAATCTCCCAACGAGTCCAATTTAAGCCCTTTTCCAACTCATTCAAAAAGCAAAAAGATTGTCGAGCAATTTGTTCCTTTCACGCTCGTTAATTTGGATTTGAAAGGTCATGAGTCTTAGTTAAGATCTTTTCTGATTCATTATTAAAAATTGAAAGGATCTCTGAGTGATTTTTCCCTTTCACACTCGTTAAAATTGGATTTGAAAGATCATGAGTCTTAGTTAATCTATTTTCTGACTCGCTATCAAAAATGGAAAAGATCGCCGAGTGAACATGTCTTTTTCACACTCATAAATTGGATTTGAAAAGACATCTATTTGGCACAAGTTTACCCCTTTTTCACACCAAGTAGACTAAAATATATAAAAAAGGACATTTTTTTGGCGTTAAATTGTGATTGCATCTCATGCCCTTGCTTGCAGTATTGAGACTTTAGCCGGTTCTCACTTTGTGTTATAAACCATGGCCCAAGAAGTTTGCATCCTCAACCAATAAGAGCCTTGTTTATATCCTTCGCAATTTGACACCCTATACCCTGGAGGGAACATCACCCCAAGTGTCCATCTCCCACATGCATTTCCTTGCATTGAGCATAGGTACGTTCCACTACTAGAACTAATTTTGATTACTTGTGACACTCGTTCCCTCATTTGTATCATAGCATTCACTTGTTATGAAAAAATAAGAAAAATACGGGCGGGAAGGAAGTACTATATTGTAATTGGCAGCAGTTGTGTCACATTTGAATAGAGCACAAATTTATTGAGTCCTTGCGTCATCATAATTTTGGGTTTAGCATGGCCTTAGGACTCTGGTCTCATTACATAATTTTCTTTATCAACTGGTAATCGTCCAGTCACTATAGAGAAGATTATGGATGCCTCCTGCATATAGTTGTCACATCATTAATTCTATGATGTCAAAGTCCACCGTATGTCTCATGCTCTTGTTCAAAGGAAGTCTATCAACATGTGTCAACCACTCCTCAGAAATATTGACTTTGCATGTCATCCATACCCTCAGTTTTTCTCAGAATCACATGATAATTTGGTCTTATGATGCACCCTAGTCCTACTTTCATCATTGGTAATTCACCTTGAACCCAACAATCGACATTTCATCATGGGTCATTGACTAGGTGGTTTCCCTTGTGTTCAACGACAAGACATCTATTCACACTTTGGGATTCATACAGTGTCTTGGATGCCACTAGCCTTATTGGTGGTTTCCTCACCTTTGTCAGTAGTTTTCATCATTGGTTGCTATTCAGAGGGTCTTTTTCGTGTACCACTTGCATTTGGCACATGCAAAAGATGCACAGGGTTGTAGGTTCGTGAACATTTTCTTCATCCGATCTCCACCAAATCATGAAGCTCCTACTTTGTTCCTCGTGCTGATTGATTAGATATGCCTTAATTCTCTCCTTTCTGTGGGTCTCATTCCATCGACTTCAGATCATGTATTCTAGATACGAGACCTAGAGTTTTATGATTACCTTGAGGCTTGTAGTCATTAGTGGCAGGCTCTCTCGCCATTGATAAATGGGAATATATCAATGTCTCTTGATCAATGGATCTTTCAAGTGTTCAACACCAGTTCCTTTATTCACATTTGTAGGGATGTACTCAGTGCCTTGACACCTACTTTCATCATTGGTAGGTTGTCTCGCGTTTGTTAATGGTATACCTCAATGACCGGTAACCAAACGATGTCTCATCGTGTTTGACCTCAACTCATTTATTCACATGATGTAAACTTTCACCATTGGCAGATTGTATTGAAGACTTGAAGACATCACTTTGTGGATGCATCTTCCTTGAGTTGTTTCTTCCATTTCATTTGACCAGTACCTATTTGACTTCAGATATCATGGGATATTAGATTGTACTCCATGGTATATAGATATCTTCAGATTGATTTTGAGACTAGTTTCATTGGGCCTTGTTTGTGACTATGACAGTTATTGGAATGTAACCACATTTATACTTGCCTACTCATGGCCATGAACACTTGTTGGTATATTTTCCACATGGATATGCATTTTATTCTTGGCATATGTGTATGCAAAGTCAGTACATAATGTAATGAGCAATTGAGTTTGTTCAGATGGTTCTCTACCACTCCACTTTTTGGTTATTTATAATGTATTTCAGCCATCACAGATACTCCTCTGATCTCACACATTAGGGGGCATCTATTATAGCAAGATTTGCCTCACCATTTCTATCTTTCAGAGAGGGCCTTTTTCCATTTCCCTATGAAGACTTATCAATCCCTTTTTGATAAATCCAGAGCCAAAAACATATATTTTTCCACATATACGCTCCCTAACTGCTTTGCAAGATGCGTATACACTTGTTTCTCCACTACAACGTGTGTATATTAGGATTTGTGCCAAAAAATAAAAAAATGAGGTCAGGTTTCCATGTCACGATAGAATATATATGATCTTTAGCCTTCCATATACTGGAAATGTTCTGATTCATCCCTTCAGTTGCATTCTAGAGGCTATAAGAGCACAATTTTGAGCTATGGAAAAAAATGAGAAATCATTCAACTTTGAGAGCAAAGTTACTCTGGAGAAATTACTTCATATTGAGTCTGCATCCCTTTGTCCCTCAAGTCTAAACATAGTGTTTAGCCCCCAATCTATTTCCTTATTGTCGAGAGGACCTCATTACCTCTTTTCTATGAGATTGCCTTTGGTGGAGGATTGAAGTGGTGGAGACCCAGTTGGAAGAAACTTGGTTTCTTGGTTTCGAACCATGCCGACACAGAAGTCTGTAATGTTGATACTTCTGTTGATCAATTATTAATAGAAATACTCCTTTCCCGTCCTATCGATATCTTGCAAATATATGATTATTATCCATGGGAATGTTTGTAATGTTTATTAATGGATTGTGCTATCTGATGTGATAACTCATTTTATATATTGTCACTATATATTTGCATCGCTTATTTGTTGAGAACTTCTTGCAGGTGTAAATATTTGGGTCAAAGTGCTCAATAGTTGAATGACATCAAACGATTGGATCAAGGTAGGCTTCTTCTTTGTATTTCACATTAGTTTATATAGCACATGTTGGAATTGAGTTGATTTTTGCAGTCATACCTGTCTGTTGTGGTTTACCCTTGGCCATAGAGAGTTTTTCCTTTGTAATAGGAAATAAAACTTTCTTCACCGTTTCATTTGTAACTACGTTGATATTACCAAAGGTTTTATGTGATTGTTACAGAAATACACTCCTTTCATCTGGGATGACACTGCTCAATGATCCTTTGATGCTCTAAAGAATGCATTAACCAATACGCCTTTGTTACATCCTCTGAATTATACGTAGGATTACATCCTTTACTTAACGGCCTCTACTTCCACTATTGCTATTGTGTTAGCTCAAGAGGACCCTGACAGTGATGAACATGTGATATACTATTTGAGAAAAAGTCTATCTGGTCCAGAAATCTAATATTCACATGTTGACAAGTTGGCTCTCCCAGTTGTCATTGTTGTCTAGAGGTTTCTCCATTAGATCTTGCTATGAACTACCACGTTTATCGCGGAATCTAACCCCATGTATCATATTCTGACACATAAATTCCTTGGGGTCAAATATTCCAAGTGGATCATTATTCTTCAGCAATTCAATCTCAAGTTTTCCAAGTCCAAAGCCAAAACATCCTTGGTGTTTGTGGAGATTTTCTACGATCTTCCTTATGTTGATGAAGATACTGAGCCTAGAGATTCTCTCCTTGATGAATATTTATTTCTCATTAGCACTTCCTATCCATGGTATGGAGACATCCTTCTTTATCTCCAGACCCAACGTTTTCAGCCCAATATCTCTCGTGAAGAACGTCGTCGCATTCGTCACCATTCTCGACGCTACCTTATCATCGGTGACACTTTGTATCACCGTGGTATTGACAATCTTATACAATGTTGTTTGACTCATGAAGAGGTTGAACGTGTTCTTAATGATTGTCACCTTGGAGCATGTGGCGATCACCTTTCTGGGATGGCTACAACTCATAAAATTTTACGTGGCAGTTACTTTTGGCCCTATATCTTCAAAGATTGTATTGAGGCTGTGAAAAAATGCCCAACCTGCGAAGTTTTTCATAAAAAGGAATGAACCCACCCAGATCCACTACATCTTGTTGTTACCATAGGCCCCTTTGCAAAATGGGGCATTGATTTCATGTAGTGTAATCCTACCTCAGTCGGGGGGCACAGTTATATCATCATTGTCGTTGATTAGTTCACAAAATGGGTTGAGGCTATTCCTACATTTTTGAATGATGGTCGTACTACAACTCTCTTCTTTTTTAACCACATCATCACTCGCTTTAGTGTTCCACAAGCCATTGCCACTGATCATGGGTCACATTTTCAAAACCAGATGATGAGTGAGTTACACGCTAAGTTGGGTTTTTCGAATGAGAATTCATCCCTTTAATATCCTCAAGACAACAGACAATTTGAAGCTATCAATAAATTCCTTAAAACCATGATTCAATGTATGGTAGGGGAAAACAAAACATCTTGGCACTTACAACTTTTCTCCGCTCTCTGGGCTTACTGCACCTCAGTGAAAACTGCTACTGGATTCACTTATTTCTAGTTAGTATATGGCATAGAAGTTGTTTTACCAATCAAGTGTGAAATTCCCTCATTGAAACTCAAAGTAGGACTCCTGCCTCACACTTCTGCTAAAGAAGAATGTTTCCTACATCTAACTAGGTTGGATGAAACATGTCGTGATTCTAATCTCATTAACGAGACATATCAAAAGCAAATAAATAATCAATATGACAAGTTCGTCAACCTTCATACTTTTGTAGGAGACCTCGTCCTCATTTATGACCAGGCTAATGATAAGTTAGGGATGGGAAAGTTAGAACCTCTGTGGCATGGTCCTTACATCATGAACCTTGTTTTACATAGAGGTGCCTATGAGCTAGTTGACTACGATGGAATCTCCCTGGTTGAGTCCCGAAATGGGATTTACCTTAAGAAGTACTATGCATAGAACATCTAGCATGCATTCTTTGTACACTATTTTATTTTTAGTTTTGGTGTGTATTTTTCTCTTGCATGCATGATTTTTGTCTTAGCCGCTTATACTTTGTCTTGTGATTGCGTGCAAAAATGACATATTCCTTTCCTATCTTTGTTAGGTTTGTAGATGGCGCTAGTCGACACACCCAGAATATTGCTTCTGCAGCTTGGGTCATTTACCACTCGGATGAGTTAGTGAGTTCAGGAGGTATTTTCCTAGGATAAACAACTAACAACATGGAAGAATATCACGATGTCATCATAATTTTAACCGAGGTCTCCTCCCTAGGTATATCTCGCATGATTATTAACCTAGAATATCAACTCGTGGTCTGTCAAATTAATCGGATCTACGCCATTCGCAATCCTATCCTATTGTGTCTTCACATACAAGTTCGTCGTCTTGAAAGTATGTTTGAATTTATCGAATACAGACACATACCAAGAGGACTTAATACAACTTTGGATTCGCTAGAAAATTATATCATGGATTGGTATCTTGCACATAGATGATTTTTCATAAAGGAAATAAAACATATAACATATATCACATGTAAATTAAACGAATCAAATAAAGACATTATTATTTGGAAACATCATTTGGCACTACAAAAGTGTGGATATGTATATATATACTGCGTGATAGAAAATGTTTGGTTACATAAAAAAAGGTACATAACAAGGAAAATTTTTGAGTCCTCATGCTGATAACATCGTCATACATAATTTACAAAAACATCAGGAAGGTACTAATCCTCCTGCATCACGTTGTTCTCTGAGTAGCACAATAATGCATGGGCTACTTGTCTCAGTAGGGAGTTCAGGCTCTCGGGGACTCCCACGGTATGTCTTTGTAGATGCAAAGGTACATCCTGCCTCCTAAGAGGAGGGACACCCATCGTGAGACCACAAATGTTTCTCTCAACCTCCCGAAAACCCCCCTATCGCCACCTCATTTTATACTGCTATCTGAGCATCTCCACGACACCCTCGTGTCGGCATCTTCATCGAACTTGTTGCTCCTCTGTCTGTGTGATGAAACAATACATATGTTAAAAAACTCTTCTAAGTACACATAAAAATAATATAAATTAAAAAAAAAAAAAACACTTGACAATATTTTTGGGTTTCTTACCTGACACGTCCCAGTCCATTCCATATGGAAGAACCAGGTCCATGCTACCATAAAAATCCACTCCTATGTATCGGAATTCCTCTATGATGATCAATTGGCATCTTATCCAAGCAAAGAATTCACCTGTAAATCTAAACTCTGACTCTGTCCCCAGCCTCAGAGACAGGCTTGTCCAATGCTCCATGCATGGTTCACCCACCGGTCGTATTGCTAGTGTAGTTTGTGGTTGCATCCATGGAATCCTCTCTAGGAAGAACGAAACTAGGAATGAACCGTATCCAAACTTCTTCTTCTACCCCATCTTGCATCTTGAAATCTTCTCCTTCACATTTTTAAGGAATGTTTCCCTCCAGTTAAACAAATTTGGTTCCATACACTGTAAAGACTAAGCCATCTATGATATTGAAACCAAGTGTGCGTTGGTACTACCTGCCAAACTTGTGATGGAAAATAAAATATATAAAAGAGGTATATCCCTAACATCTTTTATCACAATCCTACCTCCCACCAATATCGATCCTGGAATGCAATGATTTTCCAGATATTCTTATACGGGAATTGGAAGTGCCCTCTGTCTAGATAAGGTAATAGGTGCCCCTCTCTTTGAGAGGTTGGTCAGGAAATAAAAATCCTCTAATTCAATGGTAAGTAGTTGTGTCCTAATTTGGAATTCATGTTCAGTAGTGTTCCATAACCCGATCATGTACTCAAGAAGGAGAACTTCCTTCTTCATCTTCTGCATCTTAAACAACTCGAGGAGACCGCAATTATCCAATGCGACCCTTGATCGGGGGTTTTTCAAAGAAATCACATCGTTGAGATCATTCTCACACTCTTTTCACTCAATCATGACTTTTTCCAAGTATAACATGCAACCATCATCAACAAAATACCATTAGTCATGTTACATTAACAATTTTTTGGGTAAATTAAACTTTAAAATCACTTTGTTTTTGTTTGTCATGCCAATGCCCCCTTTATTATTTTATCAGAGTGCTAGCACCCCACCAATAGGATCATCAGAGTGGTAGCGCACCACCAACAACCTCATCGAAGTGCTAGTGTTATAGGAGAATCCCCCTGCGGACAAGTGGATTTCCTCTTGGATACTAGACCCCTATGACCAAGACAAAAAATTTATATTGTGGACACTAACATTCCTTTTCATGAAGCTAAACTATTCAGAGAAGAAGAAGGAAGAAGGGTAAATACCTTTTACCAATGTTTTTCCTTTCTCGATCGAGGATGACCTTGATATCCAAGTTCTTCATAAGGTCCTACAATACAATGAGAAACAACAACGAGACATACTTCCTACTCTACCATGATTAGATTCATAATGGATCTATAATAGAAACAAGTTCATCAAATGTACAAAAACTTTAAAGGAAATAGGCCAAGCATAGATTTGTATTAATTAAAACAAAGTGAAATTCTTACAACCATGTATTTAGGTGTAGCAGCTTCACCAAGCTCTCTTTGTCCAGACCCTTGCTCAAATAATCCACACACAGAATGATGATGCTTCAATGATATCTCCCTTATGAGATCATAAGTTTGATGCTTTACAATGTCTCTCTTTTCACCATGAAGAGGCCTCCTTATATAGGCTTGGAGAGGCCTAAACACTTAATATATTCTTAAGATAAGTTGAGGATTCTTCTCCTTTATTTGTGGATATTCCCTAAGATCGAGCCTTGACCTCAAATCTGAATCCAACCAACTACATATATGAAGGGATTCTTCTCTGATTTCTCTCAACAATCCAAAAATTTTCTCAAAAAAGGCTAGTGCTCCCTCAGAATGGGGCACAGAGTGTTGGAACACTCCCCCAAAAGAGGTGACAGAGAATTGACACTCCCTGATAGTGTATAGGTGAGCGTTTCCTTCCAAAATAGATTTTTGAGTGGATTTTTCCATGGAAAAAGACTTTTAATCTTTGTCAAATGACTTCTCCTCTTCAAAACTAGTATTTTGTGGTGTCTTGCAAGTGTTCTTGATAATGTTGTCCGATACACGACATAGGCAAGATGCCAATATGATATTTACGACACTTGTGGGCAAAATGAAACACTTGCGACATTTGGTAATGAAGACACTAGGCCATCATCATAATGAGTAATTTTGTTGTGTAACAGCTATCTCACCACCAACAGGCTCATCAGATCACTAACGCACCCCCAATAATCTCACCAGAGAATTGAAATTTTGAATAGTGCTCCCCCTATCCCTTCAAAGGAGCACCGAACCTCCTTGGTGCTTGGGGCCTTCCAGGGCATCAAATTTAAAGAAAACAATTACCTAAAAAAATTTTTTGAACCATGTAAATTGTTTGAAAGATGTAGAGGACCAACCTAATCCAGATGGAAGGAGAAATGGTTGGATTTAGCTCTGACATCGATGACTCCAAGAATCACCCTCCAAAGTCAATTTCTCCACTACTAGAAGTTTTGGCACAAATGAATTGGTAAAAACATTTTTCACCCCATATTACTATTATAGATTTCATTTTTTTCTAAAACCATAGTTATTTTGGGTTTTGTAAATCATTTTGGAGATATTATTAATACCCCTGGTATGCAGTTTTATCATTATTGGCAGGTTTCAAGGTAGTTTTGTTCGATTTTTATCTTGTCGCATTAATGAGCATGGTATTAGTTCCTTCTCACGCTCGAAAAAACATGAGAATGAAACTGAGTAAACTTTTATCTCTTTTTGGAACTCGCATGGATACACAAAAAAGGAACCCCCTGGAGTCGTCTTTAAGCTCTTTCCAGACTCTCTAAACATGAAAATATTGTCGAGTGATATTGCTTCCTTTACCACTTGTTAAAATATTTGAAAGAGTGTCTTTCAAGTGATAATTTATCTCTTTTTCAGCCTCGTGAGACTAACATTATGAAAAAGGATAGCCCTGGAGTCATATTCAAGTTCTTTTTAGACTCTCTAAACATGAAAAATCACTGATTTTACCTTCTTTGGACTCGTTAAAAAAATCATACATTGAAGGGACCATATGGGACCGAACCCTTACTTATTCCAGTTTGTTAAAAAAAGGAAGAGGGACTTACCAAAGGTGAGTTATATCAATAAAGTGTTATCCTCCTCGAGCTCGTTTATCTGGATGGGGGAAAAAATTGAAGGAAGCAAGTCAATAAGTTTTTGAAAACATCACAGGTCACTCTTACGTTCACCCTTGAACATGTCACTTTGTATTTTCATACATTTTAATCTACTGAACCTATTCACTGAACCAATCCTCTAAGTTTCTTTACTCCTTTGGGTCACCCGACGAAAGTCACAGTATCCACTGCATCATCATTTTTTGGTCCATGTCATGTTTCTATTGTTATACCTCAGTGTTCAAGGGAAGTATCTGCCTTGAGATTCAACCATCACAAATTTCCTATTTCAACACCCGTTTCAATCCATTCTCATATGATTCATCACCTTATATCTCTATGTCAGTTTCATGTCATTGATGGGGGATACATCAAGGCCCTCCTTCAATAAGTCTGTTCCCGTTGACTTCAACACATTATCCAGGAACTAGACCTAGAAACCAATTAGTACCTTGGGACCTACATGCCTCAATGGCAGGCCTCCTCGCTTCTGACAGTAGGTTTACATAATTGATCTCTGATCGCATGATTCCATGAATGTTCAACTTCATCTCATTTATTTACATTCGTTGGAATGTACTAGGGTACCTTGGGAATCATTGACATCAATGGTAATTTCCCTTAGACTTGTTAACAATTTACCTCATTGACTAGTAATCAAGTGGTTTCTACCTTGTTAGACATTAGTACATCTATCCACATGGTTATATTTGTACTGCATTGGGATCGGTAAGAAGACCGTGGTTTGAGTGATCACTCTAATATATACTTTTCCCAGGTTGCGACGGATTTTCTTTTGAGAATATTGATACATATACTGTCACATAGATCCACTTTGTATTGGTCTGTGGCTATGTCTTGTCATCTCGTAGATCCACTGTGTATTTTTCATGGCTACGATTTTTTCATGTCATGGAAGTATAGATCCACATTATATCTTTGGTGGCTATAACCTTTTATTAATATAATTATGGATCCACAATGTATCTTATGGCGGGCATACCTTCAAAGTATTTATCACTCAAACATAGGTATGCCTTCCTTGGGTTTGAAACATATCATAACATTTGTCTGATGGTTGTATGAAGCTTCGACCAGGTTCTCTAAGTCCATACCCTTGCTTGAAAAAGTCTACAAAGTACTTCAATCATCATTTTTCATCTTCTAACTTCGCACTTTGGGGGGAAATCTGTTACACATCAAAATTACTCACTTCAATGATGTCCTAATATTGTCATTACAAGTGTCACAAGTGTCACACTTTGGCCACAAGTGTCACAAATATCATACTGTCATCTTTCCTATGTCGTATCTTGAATGACATCACAAAAACACTTGAGACATACTCAGAGACTGGTTAAAAGAAGGATATGTCATTTGATGAAGAGTACAAAGATCTCTCCTTGAAAAAGACCACTTGAAAATCATTTTTGAAGGGCAATTCTCCCCTACCCACTAGAAGGGAGTGCTACTGATCCTTTCCTTCCTTTGGGGGAGCATTACAGCGCTCTGTGCACCATTCTGGGGGAGCATTGTGTTGTTGAGGAAATCATGGGAAGATTCCCCTTATCTCTGAAGTTAGTTTGAATCAAATCTGAGGTCAAGGATGGATCTTAGGGAATATCCATGACTGATGGAGAAATATCCTCAACCTATCCCAAGAATCCCTAAGGTGGTTGGGCCTCTCAAATCTTATATAAGGAGGCCTCCTCATGGTGAAAGGGGGAGCAATTGAAGGCATCAAACTTATGATCTCATAAGGGAGAATAATCAGTAAAAGTATAGTCATTTTGATAATGGAACATTTGAGCAAGGGTTTGGACAAAGAGAGCTTGGTGAGGCTGTTGCATATGCATCTACAGTTGTAAGCACTTTGCTTTGTTTTCATTAATATATGTGTGTGTGTGTGTGTGTGTGTGTGTGTGTGTGTGTGTGTGCTTGCCCTATTTCCTTCAAGTTTGTGTATGTTTCATGAACCTGTTTCTTTTGATAGATCTATTTTGAAGCTAATCATGGTAGAATAGGAAGTATGTTTTATCATTTCTTCTCATTGGATTACAGGACCTTCTGACGATCTTGGAGATCAAGATCAACCTGGATCAAGCAAGGAAAAACGTCATTAAAGGTACTTATACTCCTTTATTCTTCTTCCTTGACTAGTTTATCTTCATTAGAAGGAATGCAAGTGTCCAACATTAGCACCTTTCTGTCTTGGTTATAGGGGTCTAGGATCCAAAAGTAAGTTGACCTGTCTATATGGGGATTTTCCTGTAACACCTTTAGACCTGGTATTTCCCTCCGAGGCGATTCTTGAGGCATTGACTAGTCTCGATAGACATTGGGATGATCTTCATCACAAATATTACTTCCTTCCCGAGTTAAGGATAATAGAGGTAGGAGAATTTTTTTTGACCGTGAATGGAGATAGGTCTTGTCTTATCAATCCTTTGGTTATGCACGAATTTTATGCCGAGGCTAATATGGCAAGTATCACTGCAATGATTCCAATAGATATCTCCAAAACCCCTGGCATTGTGGAGAATTTTTTAGTCACAACAAACTGCTCCCCCGAAGAGATTCTAACTTATACTGATCTATTTAAGGAATTCCATGATGTTTTTTCCTGGTCTTACAAGGAAATTCCAGACATAGACCAAATAATTATCGAACTATCCTGATGCCAATTTGGTCCGACAGAAGCTTCATCCGGTGAATCCTCGAAAAGTGGCAGAAATTAAGGTTGAAGTAGAAAAATTTCTCAAAGTTGGTTTTATCTACCCCGTACAGTTGACAGAATGGGTGTTAAACCTAATTCCAGTTAACAAGAAACAAGGTATTATTCGCGTGTGCATGGACTTACATGATTTGAATAAGGCCTGTCCGAAAGATAATTTTCCCACCCCGTTCATCGACCAGATTTTCAATGAATTTGTAGGATGCGAGATATTTTCATTCATAAATGGATTCTCAAGATACAATAAGATTTAGATAAAACCCGAAGACCAGTATAAAACAACCTTTATTTGTCCTTGGGGCAGGCTCGTGTATTGTAAGATGCCTTTTGGCTTAAAGAATGTTGGAGCCACCTCTCAACGGGCCATGTCATTTTATTTTCATGACCTTAGACATATATTCGAGGTGTATATTGATGATCTAGCATCACACTCTCGAAAGAGATTTGATCATCCCACTCATCTTCGACTAATCTTTGAACGATGTCGCTACTATAGGATTCGCTTGCATCCTAACAAGTGTAGTTTCTGCGTGACGTTAGTTCTTCTCTTAGGTTTTATTGTTTCAACAATAGGGATCATGGTCGATCCTCTCAAGGTTGTGGTGATAGTTCAATTGCCTCCCCCGTGCACAATACCCCAACTTCAGAGTTTACAGGGGAAAGCGAACTTTCTTCGGCATTTTGTCTCAAATTACGTAGAGGTCACTAAAGGGTTTATGTAACTCTTGAAAAAGAGAGTCCCATTATGTTGGGATGAAGTTTCTCAATTCTCTTTTGAAGTGGTGAAATGCACCCTTATGTATTCCCCTCTACTCCGGCCTCCCGATTATAATACATATTTCTTGTTGTATTTGGTTGTTGTGGAGTCGACCATCGGCATGGTCTTGGTTCAAGAGGATTGCCTTCTTGAGGAGAATGTTATTTATTACCTTAGTCAAGGCCTGGTTGGGCCGAAACTCAACTATTCTCATGTTGACAAGCTTTCTTTGGAAACAGTTCATGTTGTCCAATGGTTCCGTCATTACATTTTTCTTCAAAAGACCATTTTCATTATCGTTGTGAACCCTTTCCAATATGTGTTAACATGACGGATCATTGGTAGAAAGATCAGTAGATGGATTTTAATCCTCCAGGAATTTGACTTGGATTTTGTTTCCACGAAATCCAAAAAGTCATTGGTCTTTGCCGAACTTATTTCATAACTTTTGGTCGATTCTAGTGATATCACGCCTAAAGAATCGCCTATTAAAGGAGATATTTTTCTAATTGCATCTTCGGAACCATGGTATGGAGATATACTAGTATATCTATAGACTTTGAAGTTCCCCACTTCTTCTTCCCATGATGAGCATCAACGAATTCGACATCAGGCACAAAATTATATTATCCTCGATGACCCTTTGTATCATCAAGACGTGGATTGCATTCGTCGTCGATGTCTTATCCATGAAGAAGAATATCTCATTTTGAATGACTGTCACACTAGATCATGTGGTGGTCATTTGTCTCGGTTGGAAACAACCCAAAATATTTTATGTCCAAGTTACTTCCAGCCCTCGTTAATCAAGGATTATGTTGAGGCAGTCAAGAAGTGACACATGTGTCAGATATTTTGTCTGAAGATTGGGGCACATCCTAATCCCATGTTTCCTTTCATTGTTGTTGGTCCTTTCACCAAGTGGGGGATTTATTTCACTACATGTCACTTGGCTTCAGCTAGGGGGCATTGTTACATCATCATATAAGTATAATACTTCACAAAATGGGTCGAGCTTATGCCAATGTTCAACAATGATGGGGAAACAATGACTATTTTCATTTTTAATCAAATAATAGTAAGGTTCAACATATCGAAGGATATTTTCACTAACCATGGCAGTCACTTCCAAAATAAAATGATGACTGATTTAACTTAAAAGATTGGGTTTAGGAAAGAAAATTTGTCACCTTATTACCCACAAGTGAATGGCCAGTTTAAAGATGTGAATAAGTCTCTCAACACTATTCTTTAGTGGACAATCAATTCTATCAATTCAAATTTTCATTTTTTGTTGTACTCATGGTTGTGGGCCTATCGAACTTCTGTGAAGAATGCCACCAGTTTCTCACCTTTTCAACTCGTATACGGGCTGGAAGCAGTCTTACCTATTGAGTGTCAAATTCCTTATTTAAAGTTGGAAGTGGAAATACTGTCAGAGACTTCACCTCTTGAGGAATACCTATTATATCTCAATCATATTGATGATAAACATCGTTATGCAACCTCAGCCAATGAGGCTCATAAGAAATGGGTCAAGTGTCAGTATGATCGGTCCGTTCTTCCTCGGATTTTCTCTGAAGGTGATCTTGTCTTGGTCTATGATCAAGACAAATATCTCCTGGGTGCAGGCAAGTTCAAATCCATGTGGTTCAGACCATTCATCATGAAAGAGGTCTTGAAGAAGGGCACTGGCCATTTGGTTGACTTTGAAGGAAATGCCTTGGAGGAGCCTAGAAATGGGATCTACCTCAAGAAGTATTATTCTTAGGTTGGTCACCTAGGTGACTTCTTGTACATATGTATAGATTCATATATAGTTTTTGTCCTTGTTTTGTGTGGACGTGTAGTTATTTATGTCTTCATTTTCATTGTGGTAGATGTCAAGTGAATCAGAAGTGTATTTTGGGTTTGCAGATGGCGCTAGACGACACACTCAGAATCTTGCTTCCACAGCTTGGGTGATTTTCACACCTAGAGGCTAGTTTCTATCTTTCGGAGGTATTTGTCTAGGTGATACCACAAAAAATGTCATTGAGTACAATGTAGTGATAGATTTTCTTCGTGATTCTTTGTCACATGGAATTTCTCACCTCTAGGTCTACCTAGATGTTCAACTGGTTGTGTCCCAGTTAAATGGATTTTACTACGATTATGATCCCACTTTGCACCAACGTTTCCTTAGGGTACTTCTATTGTGGGTGGGAAATCCCCCTATGAACGAGCATTAAGGGTTCTGTAATGCATGCAGAAAATGACCTAAATTTTCCTACTTCTTACCAACATCCTCATAAACCCCATTATTCATATGCAAATACACGGTTAAAAAGATCAAGTTATTGTACCTTAGTTTCCATGTTTGATGTCGATCCTTCAACGTTTGGTCGCTCCTTGACTACAAATATCCTCCCAATGCTGACCTGCAGTCACAAAAAGACAAATAAAGAACTCCACATGCATATGATCTATGAACTAATGGGTTAGAGATTTTATCAAAATATAATCAAATTTAAACATTGCAAACCTCATATGGCGGGATGGGAAAAGTACTTATTTTTATTAATCTCACAAGAGTAACCTTACAATAGTGAGATCGATCATTGCTCGTCGAATATGGTCCTGGGATCCTCTTCAACTGTGCTCCAACTACTTTTTTATATGCTTCTCTTCAAACACTAGTTGCAAAAGGTTGGGACAAAGGGAATGAGAAATCGGGTAGAGTTGATTTACAATTATTTTCCTCCTTTCAAATGGGACCCCTACCCCTTCTTTTATAGGCTAGAAAGGGATAGGTATTTGGTCGAGTGACCGGCTATGGGCGATCAAACAGTTTAGGTAACTTACCCAAAAATGTGAGTTCCATCTGCAACTTTCCATTTTTCATTCTCTTGTAGGTATACACAGGTTGTAGTGGGACAACAAGCATATACACACATGCAGTAGTGGAGTAGGGTGCATTTTCCTTTAAAAATGGGGCTTTTAAGAAGAGTTGTTTAGTAGTGGCTTGGAAAAAGATGTAAAATGAGATGGCCTGATGCCATGTAAGCATATCTGGTGAAAATTAGGGTTATAACATATGCCCCCTAATGTGTGAGGTCAGAAGAGCATATGATGGCCAAAATACATTATCAATATTCACCAACGTACGAAACAAGTGAGCCCAGGGATGAGAGTTTGGGAGGTTCCATCTACAAAATAACAATTGTCTCATCGAGGCGGGCATACCCATGCTCGAAATGAAATAAAATCATGGCTACCAATCAAATAAAATATAGATCCATGTCATATAACTATATAAAGTGTAGCCGTGAGCAATACACAGTGGATCTACATCTCGAAATCAAAAAGATATAGATGTATAGTATCCATATTCAAGAAGAGAATAAGGCCTGATGGCTAGAGAAGAGGCCTTCAAAACTCAAGCAACAACTTCAAAATATTCACAACTCGGGTAGGAGTGTAATATGAGTGTACGACTTCACTAACCAGAGGTCTTCGACAACTTGTCAGGAACAGACTAGAGGATTTTTTATGATCAGGCTGAGGGCTTCATGGATTTAAAATAAAGACTTGATTGGGTTTTCAGGATGGTCGGGCATGAGGGCAAGAGACAAGCTATAGAGGGTCCGAATCAAGCTTGGTAAAAACTTCCCTTTGAAAATAGCGTGAAAAATGATGAGACTTAGGCAACATGATGTTGACATAACTTCACGATGTAGGAGGCAACACAAACTCTCCATATGTTTGGAAGAATAACCAAATGGAGGAGGACACAACTCTATGTAGTGAGAAACAACTTCCTAAGGTCATATTAAATCCTAGGGATTGACGAACAAACGAAAGGATGTGCTTTGTCCAAGGGTGACTCATTGTGCTTCCAAGAAAAAGAAAATACTTTTCCCTTCCTCTTTTTGGGGTATATTTGATTTTTTTGTCTTTTTCAATAATTTTGAAAAGCTTGAAAAAGAATAAAAGAATGCTACATTACAAGGGAGGATCGAGTGTTGTAGACATACTAGTTCTAAGCACAAGGAACACATGGATTCTCATAGAAAATGGACATATGCAGGAAAAGGAAATTCGAGAAAAATCCTTTGTGGGCCAAGGTGTCAAGACGCAGAGGCAAAGTGCTATAGGGCTTGAGTATAAGGCATGCTTCAAATGTTTCAGCTGAGAGAAACATGGAGTCAGCATTAGGCCAAATATGTAGGTATGCAAATGCGATTAATAAGACACACAATGGTAACGTCCTTCGATGTAATTTTAATGAGCCTAGAGAATGTAATCTCGATGGTTTTTCATATTTAAAGAGTCTGAAAAAGCATAAAAGGAAACTCCGTTGGGGTACTGTTTTCTAAGATAGTCTAGTTGGTTCAAAAAAGGGGTAAACTAGCACCAACCATACATCTATTCAAAACCATTTTAACGAGTGTGATAAAGACAAGATCACTCAGAATTTTTTTCATTTTTAAGGAGTCTGAAGAAAGATTAACTATGGACTTCGTCGAGAATGTTCTTCTAGACCATTTTAATGAGTGTGGAGGAATAAGGTCACTCGACGATCTTTTCAATTTTAGTGAGTCTGAAAATAGCTTAACTATGGACTTCATGGGGTTTCCTTTTTCATAAATTTAGTCGCTCAGGCCCGAAAAAGGGTTAGAATCTGTTAGCGTCAGAAGTCACTCCTAGATTGCTTGCAGGAGCAGAGCCCGACGCCCATCAGTTTTTATGTCACGGTTTGTTTAATGGGGTGATCAGATTGGTAAAGACTCAAGAAAATATAGCTTTAACTTGGGAAACTGGGCCTGGTATGTAGAAGCAAGGGAGGTCTTGATCCAACTTCTGTTGGTAAATGATTAAAGGGTGGAAGAAGGAAGACTTGTGAGAAGAGCGAGCAAGACTGCCTCGGGCAACAGGCCTTCGAAAGCTTGAGGATGAAAAACTCAGAAGCCAAGATCCTCTTGGTCCACAGCTTCAAGGAGCTGAGGGGTGACTCGATTGAATCCTTTAATTCCAAGTCGTTTCAGCATTGAGAACATCACAAGAACCGATTAGAGACAATGTGACTATTACAGTGATCCAACCTACATCATCCTATAATAGCCATAACTCGACTGGATCCTCCAATTCTGAGTCATTCTAACACAGTATACAAAGATATGGAAAAGAAACTGACATCCATAAAGTAAGAAGTCTCAAATGCCTTATACATTAACCAGAGCGACCAACGCTTCATCAAAACCTTACAATCAGGAGCTTTACTCAACCATCGATCCTACAAAAACACAAAGAATGAGTTTAAATACTTAGGAAGATCCACCTCACAGAGGCATGTCCAGTCTCCCAAAGCTTGGTGTCCCTTCAGTCAAACTCATACTGATATCTTTCTTTAAGCGCCATCTTAACTACGCATGGCTCCTGCAAGGAGGGTAGCTGAGCCATTAAGTGTTGGGATAGCGTGTGCAGAATTCTTGTCGAGTCGAGGACTTCGGCATGGTTTCTTTGAGAAAATCGATATACAGGACTTCTTTGGGCAGACGGCTTGCCATACCCTCCATTCCCTCACTTAATGAATGAGAGGAGGTTTCAACCACCCACTCTTGCCATCATTTACTTCAATACTAGAAACAGTATTAAGATCGGGTCCGACGACGCCTAGAGATCGCGATGATCCCCTCTGCAACTGAACTCGACACCTTTGGCCTTCTTTATGCAGCTCCTTTCTTTCTCCAAGTGACCACAGGCTGTGACCATATGCTTTCGGCATTCGTGAATATGAAAGGGATAATCTTTTCATTTAGAAATCACGATGAGCGAAACGTCGAGGTGGCTCAATCTGGTGCCATGCGTCTTTATGAGATCTGACGGTCCTGAACTTACCCGATGCTGTTGTGGTCTTGGGTCCGAGACTATCCTGACATCTTATGTATCGGAACATAACGGAGCTGCTTTTTGCACCTTGGAGTCGCAATAGGTGAAACGCCGAGATGGCTCAGTTTTCCGCCAGGTGTCCCCGTTTGGATGGATGGATGAAAGTGTTTCGTGCTGTCATGGGCCCCAGTTTTGGTGCTTTCAGCGCTGTCAGGGTTCGAGGTTTCACGATGTAAAATGGCGAGGAGTGCTTACCGTTCGAATTCCCGAATTCCGTCATGACGTGGATGCGTGTCGCGCGTCCTTTAGATGGACGACCCAGATAGTATTTGCTATTATAAAGGGGCTGTCCCCGCTTCACCCGCTCGCTTGATATGACCTGGTGCTGAGATCCTGGGCTTAGTTAGAAGGGAGCTTCAGAGTTTCTCTGATCAACACTTTCAAGTGCAATGGACGGAGAGCTTCCTGACTCCCGATACCCTATACGCCGATAGGCTGCCACCTGTCCTGGTTGGATTGGACGACCCAAATCTGATTTGAACTATTGGTGCTCCCTCTTGCACTAAACCTTGGGCAACTTGGTAGCTCTGAAAACTTGATGACCATCGATATACTTTGTAAATAGATCTTGGATGTTTCCAATGCTATTTTTCCCGCTCGCTTTCCTTGCTACCGGAAAAATAGGGATTCTCCCACGCTGCGCTTGGGCACTTCCTGAACAACCTGTAGACCTGGGTTCTTTTGCACCTAAGACAAAAATAACCACTAACATTAGGCTCCATGGGGGATAGATTCATCCCTATGATTCTCTAAGAACTCATTCCGCAGCTTCAGTGCCTTGTTGTTGGGCTATGGAGTCAGGCTCAAAACATCCCACTGCTGAAAATACAGGCCGAAAAATAAAAACAAATCAAACTAAACGTTCATGCTTATAGGAGCTTATTTATATACAGTCCTAAGCTAATAGAACACTTTACATGGGCTAGGTGAAAGAAAACTTCCACCATAGCCATTCAGGAATCTTCCTGGATAGAAGCTCCTTCCTTCTGTCGATGATCATCAACGGATGGTGTAACCGTGACAGCAGAGCGGTTACACTCTTCAACTCCTCCTTACAGGATGGAGTTGAGATGAAATAGGGCGGCTCCAAGGCATAGGGGAAATGCCACTCCATGTTCTTGTAGACAGGGTCATAGAATGAGTGGCAAATTCCAGAAAATGGGCGACAGACAACCTCCTCTGCTACACAGCTGTTCACCTATGGCTGAATATCTCTGATAAGCACAGGTTGATGGTGGAAAAATGATGTAGGCTCATTGCTTTCGGTTGGTGGCTGCTCATTGACTGGCTCTAGACAAGAAATATTCTTCTCCTCTGGTTCGGTCTCCCCCAGGTCCGATTTGTATTCATCATAAATAGGGACCATGGGGTGGTTTTGTTTGCTGGTTGGCTCTTCAGTATCTCTATAGTGATCAAAAGTAGGATAAGCTTGCTACTCATCATCACTATAATATATATCAAAAGGGGGTTGTCCTTCATTGATATGATCCTCCTCCAAAATAGTGATCTCGTCAAAAATTTCCGTTTTAGGGATAGTGGGACCTACTGGTTTTGGCTGCTCACACGTAATCTTTTTCTCTTTAATCCCAGGTAAACATATATCGTGAGAAACCCCTTGGAGAAAAAGAGAGGAAACTGCTTCCACAATAATTTCTTCTTTAAAAACGGGAAGGCCTCCATCCTCAGAAGCAGGGCTGCTAGGAATATCTGCTTCAACCCGATACTCAGGTGAGACATCTAACATGGACCACATCTGCTCTGCAAACTCATAATCTCCACAAGAGGTGTGTTGATCTTCATGAAGATCTAAAAGAACAAATACATCTGATATGATGTCAGATGCTTCCATTCTGGGGCTAACACAATTAATATCGTCCAACACCTCTATATTTTCACAGCAGATTCTTTCCTCCACAGTAAGGGCTTCATCATGGACCTGGTCTTCAGGGCCAGCATAGGCTTCCTGAAGCGAAGAAAACTCCTCACAACAGTTTTCAAACAAACCATCAGCTGGATAGTAGTCTTTACAAAATGAATTAAAAGCTGTATGAAAACATGTTAAAGAGCGGATGCTTACAGCGGGAAGAGACTGACACCATTCAAGAGCAGCTCCCTTCAATGAATACCTGAAGAGATTAATTTGGACATCCTCATGCGTGATATTGTGTCGGTGGATAGCCTCATGGAAGTCCAGTAAATGCTCAGCTGGTTCCTGCCAACTTGTTGCATGAAATTCAGGGAGGAAATCTTTCCATTGGTCTCTATCAGGAAGTGCATTAGGAAAACCAACTATCTGAGAAAAGTCACAGAAAGAAAACCTTTGAGCCATAATTTTCTCCATATCGAACCAGTGGAGTCGCCAATCGATCCTTGAATCATGGATTCGCCAGGTGAAAGATGCGCAGCTTCAAGTGTGTCTGGTCCTTGTTCACCATCAAAGGCCAGATATTAACATTGTCGTTACCCCAGGAAGCTTCTCAGGATGAGAAAGTAGTTGTTGAAACCTTCTCGAGAAAGCTCCTTAGGGTCAACTTTCAGGTGTGCTAACAGTAGTCACAGCTTAAACAGTGATGTGGAAACAATGGAGTCACCACAGTGGAGTCGCCAGGTGCACAGTAGAAATCTTTAAGGGTTCTGATGTCTGATGCACTTCAGAATCAGAGGCTCAATGTCATTCTACCCAGGGAAAATCTTCAACTTTGTCCCCGACAATAGCGCCAGAAATGTTAGTATCAGAAGTCACTCCTGGATTGCTTGCAGGAGCAGAGCCCGATGCCCATCAATTTTTATGTCACGGTTTGTTTAATGGGGTGATCAGATTGGTAAAGACTCAAGAAAATATAGCTTTAACTTGGGAAACTGGGCCTAGTATGTAGAAGCAAGAGAGGTCTTGATCCAACTTCTATCGGTAAATGATTAAAGGGTGGAAGAAGGAAGACTTGTGAGAAGAGCAATTAAGACTGCCTTGGGAAACAGGCCTTCGGAAGCTTGAGGACGAAAAAATCAGAAGCCAAGATCCTCTTGGTCAAGAGCTTCAAGGAGCTGAGGGGTGACTCTACTAAATCCTTTAATTCCATGTCGTTTCATCATTGAGAACATCACAAGAACCGATTAGAGACAATGTGACTATTACAGTGATCCAACCTACATCATCCTATAACAGCCATAACTCGACTGGATCCTCCAATTTCGAGTCGTTCTAACACAGTATACAAAGAGATGGAAAATAAGCTGACATCCATAAAGTAAGAAGTCTCAAATGCCTTATACATTAACCAAAGCGACCAATGCTTCATCAAAACCTTACAATCGGGAGATTTTCTCAACCATCGATCCTACAAAAATACAAAGACTGAGTTTAAATACTCAGGAAGATCCACCTCACAGAGGCGTTTCCAGTCTCCCAAAGCTTGGTGTCCCTTCAGTCAAACTCGTACTGATATCTTTCTTTAAGTGTCATCTTAACTATGCATGGCTCCTGCAAGGAGGGTAGCTGAGCCATTAAGTGTTGGGCTAGAATGTGCAGACTTCTCTGTCGAGTCGAGGAATTCAGCATGGTTTCTTTGAGAAAATCGATATACAGGACTTCTTCGGGCAGACAGCTTGCCATACCCTCCATTCCCTCACTTAATGAATGAGAGGAGGTTTCAACCACCCGCTCTTGCCATCATTTACTTCAATACTAGAAACAGTATTAAGATCGGGTCCGACGGCTCCTAGAGATCGTTATGATCCCCTCTGCAACTGAACTCAGTGCCTTTGGCCTTATTTATGCAGCTCCATTCTTTCTCCAAGTGACCACGGGATGTGACCATATGCTTTCTATGTTCACGAATATGAAAGGGCTAATCTTTTCATTTATAAATCGCGATGAGCGAAACACCGAGGCGGCTCAATCTAGTGCCACGCGTCCTTCTGAGATCTGACGGTCCTGAACTTACCCGACGCTACTGTGGGCCCGAGTCCGGGACTATCCCGACATCTCGTGTATCGGAACATAATGGAGCTGCTTTTTGTGCCTTGGACTCGTGATAGGTGAAACGCCGAGATGGCTTAGGTTTCCGCCAGGTGTCCCCGTTTGGATGGATAGCTGAAAGTATTTTGTGGTGTCGCGGGCCCCAGTTTCAGCACTTTTAGCGCTGTCGGGGTTCGGTGTTTTGCGATGTAAAATGGCGAGGAGTGCTTACCGCTCGAATTCTGGAATGTCTTCATGACGTGGATGTGTGTCACGCGTCCTTCAGATGGATGGCCCAGATAGTGTTTTCTATTATAAAGGGGTTGTACCCCCTTCACCTGCTCGCTTGATATGACCTGGTGCTGAGATCCTGGGCTTAGTTTGAAGGGATCTTTGGAGTTTTGCTGATCGGCACTTTCAGGTGCAATGGATGGAGAGCTTCCTGACTCCCGATACCCGATACACCGACAGGCTACCACCTGTCCTGGTTGGATCGAACGACCCAAATCTGATTTGAACTATTGGTGCTCCCTCTTGCGCTAAACCTTGGGCAACTCGGTAGCTCCGAAAACCCAATGACCGTCGATCTGCTTTGTAAATAGATCTTGGATGCTGCCAACGCTATTTTTCCCTCTAGCTTGCCTTGCTACCGAAAAAACAGGGATTCTCCCGCGCTGCGCTTGGGCACTTCCTGAGCAACCTGTAGACCTGGGTGCTTTTGTGCCTAAGACAAAAATAACCACTAACAAAATCATACATGAGAATAATCTTCTAGGGAACCAAAGCTCGTAGAGTATACCTTTGTTTGTAAAGTTGACCATCCAGACCAAAAAAAGGGGTAAAATACTGTCAGACATATGTGCCTTCAAATTTCATTTTAGCGAGCATGAAATTCAACAAGATCACTCAACAATCTCTTCATTTTTAGAGGGTCTGAAAAGGGCTCAAAAGAAGACTCATTGTGTTTTGGGAGTCCTGAGGGTGAGGTCAAGAGTGATAATACATCATGAAAATGAGGCTCAAACTCATTATCAAGATAAAACTAATAAGGACTCCCGAGCCTATAGTCATTAATGACGGCATGGACACCAAAATGCAACCAGGATCTATCTAGGGCATCCATGAAGGGCTAGGATCTACCACTAAAGTATGACACTTCTAAAGCAACAATGATGGTTCTGTGTCACAATTTGGTGGGATTGATATTATGGAAAAATGAAAACGACAACAAGTGCAACAAGTGGAGGTGGAATCCTATCTTACATGTACAAAGTTGGAAAAATGACTTTTTACCAAAAGACCTTGAAAATGACCCAAAACTCCAAAAGTTTCCCAATACCCAAACTAACTCTTATCGTAAAAATCCAAAAGAAACTCATGAACCATGTTAAATGATTCTTAATTTAGAAAAAATGACAAAAGGGTCCAAAAAATGACAAAAAGGGGCCCAAAAGTCTATAAATAGAAGTTGGTAGCTCATTATCACCATTGTTAATTGAGAAATTGACTGTGGAGCCAAAAGCACCCCTTTGTCAAAATAGTTGATTCTAGGATCTTCGGTGGATAGAATGAACTTTCGACTGGACCAAGTAAGTACATACTAACCCCCCTTGCATATCAATTCTTCAATTATGCATTTTTTTTTTTTTTAGGGGGGCGTTGACCTTTAAAATGGTCGGCCCTACATATACATAGGTTGTCCTATGACAGCCAGGGTATGCACACGTGTAGAGAAAATACTGCACGCGGGCATACGTGACTATCTACATTACAACCCACATATACCCTCCAACATATAAAACATTTAAAACAATGCAAGGGATAATCCCTCCTGAACTTGTCAATTGCAGGATGTACGTTCACTGGAGAGAGAGAGAGAGCATGAATAATTTGATTATGTGGTCTCATATGAACCTGATGTTGTAGCTGCATTAGCTCAATGTGGCTTATTTAAGTTCTTCCAAAGTGTATTTATGTAGGTGAAACCTAGGTTGTTGAATGCCTTGATAGAATACTGGCACCTAGATGCGGAGGCATTCATGCTTGAGGGACAGTCATTGACTCCAATGACTGAAGATATCTACTTTCTGACTGGCCTCTCAAGGAGAGGGGAACTAGTCAACCTTCACACATTTCTCTCTGAGCCTCACAACATAGCAGAGTTGATTGGACTCCATTGCGAGGCAGGTACTGACAAAGTGGGCACCCAGGTATCAATTCATAAGATCAACAAGGTAACTCTGAAAGTGATAGTTCTACTTATTGGGCGAATAACTGGATCTACAACTTTACACCAAGCTTCCTAGGCACAGATGAATTGTGCAGTTCAGTGCTTGAATGCACAAGCTTTTGACTGGAGTAGTACTTTACTAGACTACATGAAAAGGCAGTTGATAGAGTGTTGGATGTGGAGGCACATAAACTTTGGATTTGGTACTATCCTTTGTGATTTCTTCTTCGAGAGGGTACTTAGTCTAAGTCTGAGGGACATTGCACGAGGGAACGTAGCCTCTTCTCCAACAATAAATAGATGGGTGGCATTGTTACCGTGACAAGGGGGAGGGAGGACTATCGAGGCCTTTGCCGACAAGTTTTTCGATTAGTGGTCTCGACAGATTCCGGTGATAGAGGACTATCCCTATGCTGGAATTGACTTTTCCAAGGACCCTGACATGGACGTACCTCCCAGAGTGGTATGAGGAGAGATAGGTAAGATTGTTTTTAAAAGTTATTTGATTTTTATGTTGTCTTTATATATATCATTTTTTTGTATACTAGAGTATCTGACAGATATGTGTTTGTTATGTGCAGATGTGGGACCAGTGTAACCAGTGGACTTTGTGAGGACCAGGCGACGTCCTCAATGAGAGGCTGCACCAACCGCAGCCAGCGAACCAGCACCAGCAGGGGGACCTCCAGCCGATGAGGTTGAGATAGTTTTGAGACGAGTAGAGTGGAACCTTAACTCACTCACTCGCACAGTCCCCATGCAGAGATCGAGGATCTGCCACCATCTATGTAACCTCATGTTGTTGGGGTGCCCCAGACTTGGGTCCAGATTTTCTGGCGCTTGGCCAATGCGGTTGTTCATTATGGCAGGGCCAACAGGCCCCACCCTTATCTTAGACTAGACTTCTTATGTGCCGAGGGAACCTTTTGTATATTTTTGAGGGCATACGCCTCATGACTCTTTACTGAACACCTGTTTTTTGAGGCACTTGCACCCACTTATGTACTCTGGTGCTTTGTGATATATATATGGATTTTTTTTTATCTTTTTGTGTTTTATGGATTACACTTATCTACAAATGTATTTACATTTGCGTGTGTGTGCTTTTTCTTACATGTGTGCAATATGAAAATCTAATATATGATTATCTAGAGTATTTGTAACCTGAGTTAATCTTCTAGGAACATGGATATACGTAATGTAATCAAAATTTTATTCTAAGAGACATACCCTAAGGACCCATTGGTGTAGAGTAGGATCATGAATGCAATAGAATCCATTTAATTAAGACAAAACCAACTGAGCGTATAAATAGACCCGAAGGTGAGAGATACCAAGTGACAAAGCGTTATGAAGCAACTCAATAACTGCTCTGTATTCAATGACACTTTTTGTAGTGTTGCCTAAACAGATACCTCCTGAAGATAGCAACTGGCCCTGAGGTGTGAAAATTACCCAAGCAGTGGAGGCAAGCCTCCGAGTGTGCCGGTTAGTGCCATCCATGAATCCAACGAACACCTATGATTCACTTGACATCTGCTATAGTGAAAACGATAACATAAAAAATGACACATCCATAAAACCAAAAGAAAAACTAAAAATTAATAGTACAAAGACTATACATATGTTACAAAAACTCACCCAAGGCGACCCACCTATGAGTAATACTTCTTGAGGTAGAGCCCATTTCTAGGCTCTGCCAAAAAAATTCCCTCAAAGTCCACCAGACGATAAGAACCCTTTCTTAGAACCTCTTTAACGATGAAAGGTCCAAACCACATGGGTTTGAACTTGCCTGCCCCCAGGGGGTCCTTATCGTGGTCATAGACCAGGACAAGGTCACCTTCAGAGAAAATATGAGGACGAACGAACCGGTAATATTGACACTTGGCCTTTTGTTTGTGAGCTTCGTTAACTAAGTCCGCATCACGACACTACTCATTGAGCTGCTCGAGATATAATAAATGCTCTTCAAGCGGTGAAGTGTCTGGAAATAACTGTACTGCCAACTTTAAAGATGGGATTTGGCATTCTATGGGCAAGACTGCTTAATGTTCGGTAATCCCATAATGTTGAGTATACCATCAAATGCCAATTTGACCTAGCCGAATCGATTGTTCACTGTAGAATGGTCTTAAGAGATTTATTTATGGCTTCTGTTGGTCACTATAATTTATTATTTAATCTAAACAATCAAGTGCTACATAAATTGTCAACCCAGGGAATTCTATTTATTTCAAAGGTAACCACGCACTATATATGTTCAATCTCAAAAGAAACCTAGAGTTGTAAAAACTATATTAATCACACTTGCCTTGAACAAACTGAAGTTCTAACTTGAATTACAGGAAATAAATCTACCTATTGCAGAGCTCAAAGTTTAAAGAGATGATTAATTGAAGAATCATGGATTACATTAAAATAACAACTAGATACTGCAACAGGAAAGACCAACTATTCTGTAACCAGAGAACAGGACCCTATTCCCAAAGAAGGAATCTTCAGCACCTGTTTCCGATCATCACACTTCATGAATTCATTGCTTAACTGAAATAATTGGCATACACACTGAAGGCTATCTATCTCTTAACAGAGAACAAGACCCTATTTCCTAAGCAGGAAACTTCAACACCTGTTTCTGATTAGCACACTTTCATGAACTCATTAATGCACTAAAAGCTAACTATCTCTAACAGAGAACAGAACCCTATTTCCTAAGAAGGAAACTTCAACACCTATTTTTGATTACCAAGCTTTCATAAATTCATCAAACAGGATTGATAACTACAATGATTAATAGTTACCCAAGCATGAATCACATGAAAACAATATAACGTTCAGTAAAGGAGAGTTTTCAGCAAGACAAAGTTCAGTAAAGTAGTGTTTGAGCAAAACAGAATTCAATAAAGTAGTGTTTCAGCAAAATAGAATTTAATCAAGGCATAAACAGAGATCACACTAACACACTACAAAACTAATGGGTGAATCTTGTGAAGAAGTTGGGCCCTCCCTTCTCACAAGATTCCCCTAAAATGAAAAGGCTAGAGAGAAATGATCAGAATAGTCTTTTATTCATCTGTCAATGTATCATATTACAATCTGAAATGAAGTACGTCCTTCTCTGTAAACCCTTCTTAGTTCAAAAAACCAAGCTCTTCGAATGATGATTTCCTCTTATTTAAAGAGGAGAATCCCTTCGATACAATTGATCAACGAATTACAGGTGTATATCTGAGTCCTATTCTTAGTCAGATCGACTTTCTAAACTGGAATAGGGTATCCTAGTCTCCCGCAACATAATGCTATTACAAGTGTTGAGTGAGGTGTTGTTGTTGCGGCTGGAGTAACAACTTCTTTATTTGTTTCTTGTTACTATTGTTGTATGTTGTTTCGACATCGCAAATCGCGGGTTGTTTCAGCCACAGGATTTGCGTTCTGACTGTTCATCACTTCTCAAGCAACAACGATGGTTGATGCTTAGCTCACAGTGAAGCTGTTGTAGTCAATCTGTGTAAGTTGTTGTTCAACATCATTGACCACGGACTATGTAACAACTTCCTCTGTGTTTCAACATCGTTGACCATGGACTGTGTAACAACTTCTTCTTTGTTTCAGCATCGTCGATCACGGACTGTGTCACAGCTTCTTTTGTGTTTCAGCATCATCGACCACAGACTGTGTAAGAACTTCTGTGAGTTGTTGTTTCAGCATCGTAGTCCACAGACCATGTAACAACTTCTTTTTGTTTCAGCAACAATCCTCAATGCTAATCTGCAGTTCAAACTATTTCACCACTTATACATTTTTGATCAAAGGTTAAGTACGAGAGTAATGTAAAATTATATGCAAAACAGATTAAACATATAGTAGAGAGAAGAGACGTTGTATACCTTTGGAAAGATAGGGTAAAGTGATAATATGAGTTTAAATGTGCGTGAAACAAGAGTGTAATGATTGCAAAAAGTATGGGCAAAAAGGTACATTGTGTGGTCCTAACATCCCCCCCAACTTAAAATGTTGCATGTCCTCAGGCAACTTCACTCCGAATCAGAGTCTGAATACCGACTCTGAGTGTGCAAGTTACTCAAGCAGTAGCTGTGGGAGGTGTTGTCTATTGGAGCTCTGAACCCTTGGACACGTTGTAACCTTTGCCAAGTTGTTGTTTCTGTATTCTTAGGCAACTCATAATGGATTTGATATCTCTCTGCTGGAAACCAGAGGATAGGAAAATAAAATCGGTACCCTATCCAACTTTCAGCACATTGCTGAACACACTTGATGTTGTTAGGTACCATAAATATTTCTATCTCGAGATTAGTAGGGCTAAAAGGATTGTGTTCCTGTCTTTTCTCAGTAGATTGCTACCAAAACAAGTTGTTTTCCTGTAGGGAAACAATCTCTGTGGATCTGATGAAGTGTTGACAATCCTGAAGCACTGTTGATTGTAGTTGTTGAACGTGTTCAGTCATCCCTGGTTTCTTTAAAAACTGATAATATTATGTAACAAAGGTGGCTGCATTTTGTGGTTCTGGGTTTATCCAGAGAAGGCGGTTATCCTCATTGTGCTTGGAAGCCAGGAAGTCATCCTGCCATATAATCTGATTGTGGAGAAAGGAGGTGAATGCCCGAATCTGGATGTCACTGACAAGAGGATTAAGGTTCAGCTGCCTATTCTCAGGGATGGCCTCATTATGAAAATATGCCTCACAGAGGAGGTGTTGATCCATAGCAGAGGCTTCTGCAAATGTTTTGACAAAATCTGTTGGATGTAGCACTACATGGGGTCTGCCTTCTGTGATTGATTTGATCTGAAACCATGTAAGTCATTCCATGAGGAACAAGGAGTAATTGCAGGATGGTTTCCTTGCAGCCAATAGCTTCTGTGACAAGTCAAATATCAAGAGCAATCTACCTTTTAACTCTTTGTTTTGTTTCTTAAGGGCACGAGCTTCCTGGTGTGTTTGCTCCAAAGATTCCCAATTTGAGTAGGTATGATTTATCCATATTTGTCTATGTTCCTGCAGGCTTTTGACCTCTATAACATCAGACTCTTTTTTCCATTTTTCTATTATTGCCTGCTCATCCCATGGCTGAGTTTGTGTTCCAGCGTTGCAAGTAGTAGGATGAGGTAGGGTCTAAGTGGCTCGTTCCATAAGAGTGTGGTTATTGATCTGGCTGGGAGGGGCAGATTCCTCAATGGGCACTGTTTGTACAGCTTTATTAACAAAAGCAGGGGTTTTAGATTTGACATTTGTTGCAGGCCAGGGCTCAGTCTTAATTTTGGAAGGTCCTGCTGGTCCTTGTGTAACAATAGGGTGTTCTTCTTTGACTGCAAAATTTGAAGGTGCAGGGGAGGCTCCTGGCATTGGAATTTGAGTTACTTTGTAGCCTGCTTGATAGTAGATGTCCCCACATTGACTGCACATATATTCTTTACACGGGCTCTCTGTTGTAGTCCCCTCTGACATGGTTTCTATGCGAGCTAGGGTGTCCAAGTTAAATTCCTTCTCATGTGCTTCCTTTGCCATGGCTAGATCTTGCTTGTAGGCTTCCAGTTCAGACCTTAGGAACTCATTTTCTTGCAAGACAGAGGCCATTGTTGGTTCTGATTGAGGAATGACTGGTTCTTGTGTAGCAGTCATAGCCTCACTAGCTGGTTCTTGTGGAGCAGCTCCAGGAAGAGCAGTTGATTCTTGTGTTTTAGCTTCTTGATGTAAAGAAAGTAATGTTGCAGCTCCCTGGGCATCTAATTCCTGTGTCTCAATAACAATATCAACATCTGGTTCTTGTGTTTCAGCTGTAGATGGTTCTTATGTGACAGCTATAGCTGGTTCTTGTGTTTTAGCCACTGAATGAGTAGCTGGTTCTTGTGTTTCAGCTACTAAATGGTTAGCTGGTTCTTGTGTATCAGCTACTGAATGAGTAGCTGGTTCTTGTGTTTCAGCTACCGGGTTTGAAACGGATGATGTCGCAACATACTGGGCATCTGGTTCTTGTGTTTCAGTGCCTGTAGGTGGAATAGGCAAAGATTCCGACATTTGGGAGGTTAGAGGTGTACGGGGTATTAGTCGGATGGGTTGGGGGTCTAGGGAAATGGCAATAATGGATGGCCTTGTTGAGGCTCTTGTTTATTTTCTTTGTAAAAAGGGTGGAAAGAAAGGAATTTTCTTTCGTTTATGTGGGGGTTTTTCTTCAATGATGGGACAAGGAGAATTGTCCGGTTCAGAATCATCACTAAGAATATGAAGGGCAGGAGTGGATGATTCTGGTAAAGTGTGGGGCGGGCTTGGTATGGTAGGGGGGTTAATTGGGCTAATTGGGTCTGTAGGAGGGCTATTAGGTACTTCTAGAGAATCTGGAGGGTTTTGTGGTTGTTGTTCCTAAAGCTTTTAGGAATTTCAGCAGCTTCTTGGGGGTTTATGGGTGGGTTCTTTAGTGGAGGGTTTTGTTGGGAAAAACCCTTTTGGATAAGCAATTGAATGAGACGGTGATGGGTGAGTGAAAGGGTGGGATGTTTGGCCTTTTTACAGTAGTGCGACATATTTTTAAGACAACCGAGAAAATAATAAGGAATGTTCACCAATCTATTATGCCGTAAGTGAGATAACAAGACAAAATCATGCTGATAGACTACCTGGTACCGGCCTTCACAGGTAAGGTAGTGTTTGACAAATTTTGCAACTTCTGGCCATGGAGGTGGCAACGAGATGAGTCAGACACCCCAGACTTTAGGTTCAATTTCTTCCCCTGGCAAGAGGAAATCCTGTTGGGCATTTAGGATGATGTGTTTTCGGCTGAACATGCGGATGCCATTGGTAGGGAGACCTGAAACCTGTGCTATATCTTCTTCTGTAACTGAAATTCGAACCCCTTGAACAATGGAATGGTCTTCCTAGAGATTTTGAGCAAACTGGAGAACCTATTGTTGATCATACCACTGGAGTCTCTGAAAATAACCGAGCCATCCTGCCTGCAGAAAAATTTGATAGGTTACTAGATAGTGTTCTAACAGGGCTATTGTGGCAGGTTCATACCGTATAACAGAGCCTCCCATAGCTGCCATCTCGGTAAAATACACCGTCAAAGAGTTGAGTAACAACTTCTGTGCAGAGTAATTTTTTTGAGTGAAGGCATGCGAATGGTGGTGAGACGAATGAAAGGATGGTAAAATAGGAATGGCGGTGGTGATTTTGTGTGAAATGATGGTATAAAAGTTTCATATGTCCTCCCCCCCTTCAAGTGCGGCTAATAATGATTTCACTCGAGTGGTCATAATGATTTGGAATCTTCTCATTAACTATAGCTTAACTGTATTACATAAAATTTACATACCTCGCCTTTACCTTCTGATTCATGTTGCAAACAAAATATAATGCTTGTCCTCGATAGTTCTGCAGTGGTCGTGGTGGAGACTTTTGATTTGTTAGATGAATTGTATCAAGGATTTGTTGACTGGAAGGACAAAATGTAGTATGAGAGCACAAAATCTTGCTGACAGATAATGTTGAAAAGTTGGTGTTTCAGCAACAGAAAAGAAAGGGCGAAGCAATTGCTGGACGGTGTTGTTTCGTCAATGGAAACTATGAAGAATTGCCGAACTGTAGTGTTTTGGCAATGGGGAGAAGGTGAAAATTTGTTGACTATGGTGTTTCAGCAACAGAAAACAAAGGGCGAAACAATTGCTGGACGGTGTTGTTTCGTCAATGGGGAAATGTGAAGAATTGTCGGACTGTAGTGTTTTGGCAATGGGGAGAAGTCGAAAAGTTGTTGACAATGGTGTTTCAGCAACAGAAAAGAAAGGGAGAAACAATTGTTGGACGGTGTTATTTCGTCAATGGGGAAATGTGAAGAATTTTTTAACCGTGGCAATGGGAAAATGACGAAAGGTTGCTGACAATGATAGGGGAAACTGGTGTGGGGTTGTTGACAGTGGTGTTTCAGCAATGGGGAAAGTCAAAAAGTCACTGAACAATGGTGTTTCAATGATGAAGAAAGAGAAAAGAGTTGCTAACAGTGGTGTTTCAGCAATGAAGAAAGAACAAAGAGTTGTTGACAGTGGTGTTTCAGCAATGGGAAAGCTTGCCTCTTCTTGAAGTAGGATCGTCCTTTCCTAGTGGCCTATGCTTTGATCGGGAATCTGCAAAAATCGATTGTAACATGGTATTTCTTGACATGGATTATTAGTAAATAACATCTAATCTAATACTAAAGAAATTAACTTAAAAAAAATCAATTGCAATGAGGGGTAGGAGCCCCCTCTAAAAAGAGATAATGAGAGTCTACCACACATGTGGCCTTAAAATCTTCTTTGGAAATAGGGCATTGGTACAGACAGAGCCGATGACCATTTACAAGTAATGGTGTTTTAGAGTCATCGATTGTGAGGATCCTTATTGTTCCATTGGGGAAAATAGTGTCTACTTCGTAGGGTCCAAGCCATCTTGTACGCAGTTTCCCTTGAAATTCTTTGAACCGAGAGTCATACAGTAGGTCCCAATTACCTTTTTGGAACAACTTATTCTTGATAGTTTTGTCATGCCATTTTGATCTTTGTTGTTGAATCATAGTCGTCTGATGAATGGCATCTAGTCTTTTCTCATCCAATTCATTAAGTTGTTGCAACCTGGCTGTCTGTGCATCGGTCAAATCAAGGTTGACAGCTAAAGCAGTCCTTAAGGTTTTGATTTCAAATTCCATAGGAAAGACAACACTCTTTCCATAGTCTAATTCATAGGGAGAGAATCCTATAGTATTTCTCTAGGTAGTTCTGTAGGCCCATAATGCTTCAGGGAGCCTGTAGGACCAATCCTTTCTGTTTTCCTTCATTATTTTTGTGAGAATGGCTTCTATTACTTTGTTTGTGCTTTCCACCTGTCCATTGGCTTAGGGGTGGTATGCTATAGTCATTCTATGCTGAATATGATATTTTTGAAGGGTGGCTTTGAAACCATGAGAAGTGAAAGGAGGTCCTCCATCTGTAACTAATTCTCTTGGCACTCCAAATTTGATGAAGATGTCTTCAAATAAGAAATCTATAACTGCTTCTTTGGTCGCTCTGTGGAGTGCTTTAGCTTCCACCCATTTAGTCATATAGTCTGTGTAGACCATTATGTAAAAATTTTGATTGGATGGGGGGTTAATGGGTCCTACAAAGTCTAAGGCCCATCTTTCAAATGGTTCAAGTACTATCTGGGTGTTTAATGGAATTTCATCTCTATGAGTAAGTTGGCCCACTCTTTGGAAGCTATCACAGGCCCAGACATATTTCTTCGCATCTTTGAAAAGTGAGGGCCAATAGTACCCCATCCTAAGAATTTTATGTGTTGTTCTCTTATCAACAAAATGCCCTCCACAAGGGCCATCATGACAAGATTTTAGTAGATCATAAACCTCATCTTCTCTAATGCACCTTCGGATTTCTTGATCAGGCCCTGTATGGAAAAGACACCCACTTATCCAGCTATACCGAGCACTTTGTTGAATGATTCTTCTTTTCTCTCGGTGGGATAGGTGTGGTGGTAACTTCCCTACAACCAAGTAGTTAGCAATGTCTACATACCAAGGTGAGTGAGCAGAAACTGCAAATAGATATTCATCAAGAAAGGAATCATCTATTGGGGTATCATCATCAGGTTTTATCCGAGAGAGGAAATCAGCGACTACATTTTCTTTTACTGGTCTATCTACAATTGTAATATCAAATTCTTGCAATAAT
>ML786350.1:460026-470195 GCA_009831015.1 Picea engelmannii | reverse complement strand
TCTTAAATAGCTCCTCCCTCTTTTCTCTTGTTCGGCAATAGTCCTGGTATTTATTCAGGAATTTCTGTTTCATTTGGTCCCATGTTGTGATTACATGGCCTCCAAGACTCATGAACCATCTTAGTGCATTTCCTTTTAATGTTTCTAGAAATAGCTTTAATTTTTTAGCATTGGAAACGTAATCATAACTTATGCATAATATATCAAACTCAAAAAGGAATTCATCAGGATCTTCTGAAGACAAACCATGAAAATTAGGTAGTTCTAAGAGTGGAATGTTCTTCATGGGGGCTACCCCTCTAGGAATATCACCAATAGGAAATCCTAATGTGGAGAAAGAGTTTTCATCATTTACCTCTCCTTCAGGACCTGCATGTTCTTCATGATGCAATTCTTCATTGTACTCATCCATGTTTTCTTCTGTCTTCTCCCCTGCTGCACTTTCTCTATCCTCAATGTTTCCTGCTAGTTTCTGGATTGTCTTAGGACTCCAAACTTCTTTCCCTATTTCAAAGTTTGCTTGAAATGAAGGCTGGGATTTTTGTTTTCGAAGGTTAGGTCGTTGAGCAGCAGATTCAGACTTTGATATAATATCGTCAATATAAGTCCTTCTTCCTCCTCTTCCTCTTCCCCTGCCACCTATAGGGTCAGTGTCTTTGGGGTCTCTGCATCCTCTCATGCAATCTTTGTATCTGAAAAATCATAAGTGTTTTTGAAATCTATAATTACCTTCCCCGGCAACGGCACCAAAATGTTGGTCACTATAATTGCTTATTTAATCTAAACAATCAAGTGCTACATAAATTGTCAACCCAGCGAAGTCCGTTTATTTCAAAGGTAACCACGCACTATATATGCTCAATCTCAAAAGCAAACTAGAGTTGTAAAAACTATATTAATCACACTTGCCTTGAACAAACTGAAGTTCTAACTTGAATTACAGGAAAACAATCTACCTATTACAGAGCTCAAAGTTTAAAGAGATGATTAATTAAAGAATCCTGGACTACATTAAAATAACAACTACATACTACAATAGGAAAGACCAACTATTCTGTAACCAGAGAACATGATCCTATTCCCAAAGCAGGAATATTCAGCACCTGTTTTCGATCATCACACTTCATGAACTCATTGCTTAACTGAAATAATTGACATACACACTGAAGACTATCTATCTCTTAACAGAGAACAAGACCCTATTTCCTAAGAAGGAAACTTCAACACCTGTTTCTGATTAGCACACTTTCATGAACTCATTAATGCACTGAAAGCTAACTATCTCTAACAGAGAACAGGACCCTATTTCCTAAGCAGGAAAATTCAGCACATGTTTCTGATTACCAAGATTTCATAAATTCATCAAACAGGATTTCTAACTACAATGATTAATAGTTACCCAAGCATGAATCACATGAAAACAATATAACGTTTAGTAAAGCAGAGTTTTCAGCAAGACAGAGTTCAGTAAAGTAGTGTTTCAGCAAAACAGAATTCAATAAAGTAATGTTTCAGCAAAATAGAATTTAATCAAGGCATAAACAAAGATCACACTAACACACTACAAAACTAATGGGTGAATATTGTGAATAAGGTGGGCCCTCCCTTCTCACAAGATTCCCCTGAAACGAAAAGGCTAGAGAGAAATGCTCAGAACAGTCTTTTATTCATCTGTCAATGTATCATATTACAATCTAAAATGAAGTACGTCCTTCTTTGTAAACCCTTCTTAGTACAAAAACCCAAGCTCTTCGAATGATGATTTCCTCTTATTTAAAGAGGAGAATCCCTTCGATACAATTGATCAACGAATTACAGGTGTATATCTGAGTCCTATTCTTAGTCAGATTGACTTTCTAAACTGGAATAGGGTATCCTAGTCTCCCGCAAAAGAATGCTATTACAAATGATGAGTGAGGTGTTGTTGTTGAGGCTGGAGTAATAGCTTCTTTATTTGTTTCCTGTTATTGTTGTTGTATGTTGTTTTGGCATCGCAAATCACAGGCTATTTCAGCCATGGGATTTGCGTTCTGATTGTTTCAGCACTTCTCAGGCAGCAGCTATGGTTGATGCTTAGCTCACGGTGCAACTCTTGTAGTCAATCTGTGTAAGTTGTTGTTCAACATCGTTGACCACGGACTATGTAACAACTTCCTCTGTGTTTCAGCATCGTTGACCATGGACTGTGTAACAACTTCTTCTGTGTTTCAGCATCGTCGACCACGGACTGTGTAATAGCTTCTTTTGTGTTTCAGCATCGTCAACCACAGACTGTGCAACAACTTCTGTGAGTTGCTATTTCAGCATCGTAGTCCACAGACTATGTAACAACTTCTTGTTGTTTCAGCAACAGGATTCAATGCTAATCTGCAGTTCAAACTGTTTCATCACTTATACATTTCTGATCAAAGGTTAAGTACGAGAGTAATGTAAAATTATATGCAAAATAGATTAAACATATAGTAGAGAGAAGAGACGTTGTATACCTTTGGAAAGATAGGGTAAAGTGATAATATGAGTTTAAATGTGAATGAAACAAGAGTGTAATGATGGCAAAAAGTATGGGCAAAAAGGTAGATTGTGTGGTCCTAACAGCTTCCACCTAACCATTCGCTTGGGGGTAGTAGGGTGATGAATGTTCCTGCCACAACCCAAGATTTGACATTAACTCCGTTATCATTTTGTTCTGAAAGTGACTTCCATGGTCAATGAAAATCTCTCTGGGGACATTGAACATTGCTATTATCTGGTTGAACAAAAAGAGAGTTGTTGTCTCCTTGTCGTCTTTAAACATTGGCATAGCTTCGACCCACTTGGTGAAGTAGTCTTCTTCTATGATGATATAGCAGTGCCCCCTTACTGAAGGTGGCTTTCATGTAGTGTAATCAATCCCCCATTTAGTGAAGGGACCAATGATAATAACGAGAAACATGGGATCGGGGTGTGACCTCATCTTCCGAGAGAAGATCTAACATGGGTGGCACTTCTTGACCGATTCAACATAATCTTTGATTAATGTTGACCAGAAGTAACCGGATTGTAGAATGTTTTGGGTTGTTTCCAACCCAAACAGATGACCCCCACATGCTTCGATGTGGAAATCGTTAAGCATGATTTCCACTTCTTCATGAGTGAGGCATCGGAAAAGGATGTAATCTACACCTTGATGATACAAAGTGTCTTCAAGTATGAGATGGTTCTTAGCCTGATGGCATATACGACAATGCTCATCACAAGAAGAAGAGGTGGGACACTTCAAATTCTGGAGATAGACAAGAACATATCCATACTAGTGGTCAGAAGATGCGATAAAAAACATGTATCCTTTGATAGGCAACTCGTCAGGTATAACATCACCTGATTCGACCGGAAGTTACGATATGAGTTCCACGAAGACATTGACTTTTTGGATTTCACCGAAAAGAACTCCAAGTTGAATTCCTAGAGGATAATTATCCATCTACTGATCTTTCCACCGATGATTCATCATGTCAATACGTATTGAAATGCATTCACGAAGGCAATGGCGGTGGGCTTGCAAAACAAAATGTAATGACAGAACCGTTGGACAACATGGACTGCTTCCAACTCAGGTTTTTCAATATGGGAATAATTGATTTCCAGTCCAACTAGGCCTCGTCTCAGGCAATAAATCCCATATTCTGAGAGAAAATCATCCTCCTAAACTAAGACCATACTGACGGTTGACTACGTAGCATCCAAGTACAATAATAAATCTTTATTATAATTGGGTGGCCGAAGAAGAAGGGTTGATATGAGGACATGTTTCAACGTTGCAAAAGAGTGTTGAGTGGCTTCGTCCCAATGAAAAGGAACATCCTTCTTCAATAAATGCATAAAACCCTTTGTGATCTCAACATAGTTTGCGATGAAATGCCGTAAAAAGTTTTCTTTTCCCTGCAAACTTTGAAGCTGAGGGATGGTGCACGGGGGATGCAACTGAACTATTTCCTCAAATTTTAGAGGATCAACCATGATCCCTATGGTTAAAACTATGGAAACTAACATATGACCCGATGTGAAGCAAAAACTACACTTGTTTGGATTCAAGCAGATTCGGTAGTAGCGACACCGTTCAAGGATAAGTCGGAGGTGTGATGGATGATCAACTCTCTTGAGAGATCGTGATGCTAAATCATCAAGACAAGCCTCAACTATGTGTTTGAGGTCATGGAAAGAAAAATACATGGCCCATTGAAATGTAGCAACAACATTTTTTAGAACAAAAGGCATCTTACGATAAGAGAATGTACCCCACGGACAAATGAAAGCGATTTTGTGTTGGTATTCGGGTTTGATCTGTATCTGATTGTATCCTGAAAAACCATCCATGAACAAAAAATCCTCGCAACCTGCGTATTCATTGACTATCTGGTCAATAAATGGAGTGGGGAAATTATCTTTTGGGCAGGCCTTGTTCAGATCATGGAAATCTGTACATACGTGAATCATACCCTATTTTTTATTGAATTCCATGAGATTCAACACCCATTGAGTCAATTGGACGGGGTAGATGAAATCATATTTAAGTAGTTTCTGTACTTCAACCATGATAGCTACTCCTTTCTTAGGATTGACTGGATGAAGATTTTTTCGAACCGTCTTGACATCAAGATAAGTTGTGATTTCATTTTTGATGATTCTTGGATCTATGCCTGGCATTTCCTCATAAGACCAGGTAAACACGTCGCATAATTCTTTAAATAAATCCGTGTATATTTGAATCTCCTCAGGGGAGAAATCCGCTCCGACGAAGATATTCTCCATGATTCCAGGGGTTATGGAGATGTCAATAGGTATCATTTCAGCTATTGTTTCCATATTTCCTTCAGCATAAATAGCGTGCATTGCCAAAGGATTGTTAGGAAAATATTTATCTTCATTCATAGTCAGAGTGAATTCACCTACTTCAATTCATCTTAACTCTGGGAGAAAGTAGGATCTATGATGAAGATCAAACCAGGGTCTGTCCGGACTAGTCATTGCCTCAATAATCACCTCGTCTGAAGGCAAGACCAAGTCTAAAGAATCTGTATCAGTAAGGGAACCTTGATCCCAAATAGGCTCGAGCACTAGATCTAACTCTTGTCCTGGAGTCAAATTAGGGTCGACAGAAGCTCATTGAATGATCGAGTATGCAAATTCTATCATGGAAAAAGCCATGGCCATGCCATGGTTCTCTATCCCTTCCATTGTATCTGATTGAGAAGGAAGAGGCCACGAATCGTTAAAGTACATCGTGCGAAATGACGAGATTTTAATTTTTTTGGCCTGAGGCTGGTCAGGGACAACCGTCATGTAATGGACATTGTCAGTCGAAAGTGGGTAATCGAAAGTACCCATCAAAGGTGGGCACAAACCAACCCCTACATTGATGATTCCAGTGAGGGTTATCAATCATCGAGACTCCTGATGAAGGGTCAGGACGAGAGAAGGATAACTGATCAATGGTCACGATCTAACCCTCGTGTGGAAACTACAAGACCTAGAAAACTATCATGACCACTGCTTGCATAGAATAGTTCCAGCTCCTTCCTAACAAAAGATTATAGTTGAGAGACACATCGACCACTTCAACTTCGATGCACATGGTTTTTCCGCCTAACTGCATGGGAAAAGAGGGAATGATCCCATGTGGTCAGAAATAACAACCATCAAAAGTTGTAATAAGAGTAGGTGACAAAGAAAAAACAAGTTGGCCGATGGCCCTCCAACATGCCAAAGACATCATGCATATCGAGGCGCCCTCATCCACCACTGTACAGAAAATATTTTGGGTGAAAGTTTTCTTGGTGTAAACCACTACTATCTGAAAATCTACATGGTAGGGAAGATAAGGTTTTAAGTCATCCGTATCAAGCATGAACGTTCCTGGATTACAAGTCACAACAGATCCTAGGGAGGCTAACAGAGTCTTTCTCTGGGAAGGGAAACTGTGGAGGACTTCCAAAGAAGACATCGCACAAGGGGTTTGTGATAAATCCTCAACCACAGAGTAGTTCTAGGGGACCCTTGCATTTGGGTTGTGAGAAGCTTTCTTGAACACACCTTTTGGGATGCAGGTCATTGTTTCTCCCAACGTCTTCTCAATATGGAGAGGAAGAGTTGGGTTTTTAGCTTCTTTACCCTTCTCAAAGGTGCTTGGATTTCCGTAATCATGTTCTCTAGTCGATATATAGGAATTACCTTTCCGCATATACACATTTGCAGACGAAGGATTACTCAAAGACAGAGGATGTCCTTGACTTCCCCCTTCCGTGCTCAAGGAGGCTTGAGATAGATTTTTCTGATGTGGAAATGGGTTCATTAACACGACAGGATGTTGTTGTGCCAATAAATTTTGGGCCTCCACAAACCGAGGGAACTGATGGGTTGGGTGGTATTCCTTGCAAATATTACAAGGATACTTCGACTTATTCTTTTCAGTGTCTCCCCCACCAAAATTATCCGTGGGTTTCTTATCCCCCTTATGCTTCTTTCGTTGTTTCTTCTTTTCGTCAGGCTGCTGGGTGGCCTTTGGGTTTGTCGTTTTCACACTGTGTACATCCAACTTTTGGGTAGGGGGAATAGCCGAACCGGTGGTCTGGCTGGCCGTTGTCTGTTGTATCAACAATTGTTTTAATTGATTTTAAAATGGATTAGCGGGCTTTGTTTGTGCTGAACAAATGAGTCCATAAGCATGTGGTCCAGACCTTTGTTTGGTTTTTTCAAGGATTGAACTCAATGCATCTGGAAAAATCTCGTAGAGTAAACCAGAGTAAGATTAAATTATCTCTAGTTGTTGAGATCTCATTATCGCGTCTTCCTCGGAAAATGTTGTGGATGTTGCAACGTCCTTAGATAACTGGGGTAACAAAGACTTAAAGAACCATTCTAGAAGGAATACTGGTGGGACTGGTAATTTTATTAAACTCTTTTGGCATCTCCATTCTTGGATATGATCTGAGATATGGTTCGCTTTTGTCTGCTCAAAATTGGCCAACAATTCAGTGCTGGCATCGTATATCACAGGTAATTGGAAATGGTTCAAGAAATCCATTTCCAATTCAATGAAGGAAGAGTATCATGAGTGGTCAAGATTGATGTACCTTTTCACATCTCCCTATGAGAGTGCATTGAAACAATTGCAGCTAAACAAAGTCGTCTCTTAACGATTTGGATGAGCACCAAAAGTGGAAGGTAGTCACATGATCGCCAGGATTTTTTTTAGGCTTGGCCTCGAACTTTGGAATGTTCGAAGGCAACTTGGTCGACATAGGAGGCCAACTCGGATCATGATAGATGGGGTCATTTAAAAGCATTGTCAAATCTGGCAAGTGCAGGGTTTCCAGAAATGATAGTTTGGGTTGTGGATTGTAGCCAGGGAAAAAGGATCCTGGAGTTTGACTGGCACCAGGTTGCCAGGAAAAGTTAGGTTGATGGCTAGGGCTTTGGTAATAACCATGGTTGTGATCAGCATATGGTTTGTCTGCTTGTTGATACATCATCAGTTGGTTCCCATAATAGTACGTAAAGGGCTGAGCTTGTGTCACATTCTAAGGATTTTGGGAGGGGTTTCCCCCTGCCGATCCGATGGGCATAGGCATTGGGCCTTGCCCGGGGTTCCACTGGGTATGGAAGGGGTTTCCCCCGATTGACATCCTTGGCAAGGGGACTGGTCCCTGCCACATATTCCAAAGTCCTTGTGAGGAAGGAATTCCTAAGTGTGCCCCCTGTGCAGGAATAGTACCCTATACAAGATAGGGTTGTCCATAACCAAGGTTTCCGCCAGCTGAAATGATAGCTGACAAGAAAGTGTTGTTACCAAACGCGTCGAACAAAGAGAAAGGTTTTGAAGCAAGAAACATGTTATAAGGAGGGAGTGCTTGACTACTTACTCTGGACAAATTTATGTTAGGCCTGGTGGAGTGTAGAGGAACACTGCCAAGCAAGGGGGACGAAAGGAGTATATGACCCTCACTGTAAGGGAAAGTGATAAAAGGAGCTAAAGTGCCCCCCATAGCTCCTTGCAGAGGAGAATTGGAACTCCCTAACCCCATACCTAAAGTATGTAGAGTGGAGGAGGAAAGTACAGTACTCGTACCAAAGCCAGGAATCCCGTATGAGAATGGAGGGCCTGTCGCATTATGTGTACACAGAACAGTGATCGCTACCATAGATGAAATTGGACCATTGCTCAAGGTAGAAGCAGTCGATACCATAGTGGCCCAGACTGGAGATGGTTTGTTAGGAGGTGGAACACCCCTAGTAGTGACAGCCATGAAGGAAATATGAGTATTCCTTGAAGAAGCAGCAATGTTTTCTTCCATTGCTTCTTGTGACACTACCTGACGCTCGTATGGTAGAAACTGTATGATGATGGGCACCGATAGATCAACGATGGGAGGGTTATACAGACCAAGAGATTCTGCTCCAAGGTAAAAAATGATTGGTTCCTCCAAAAGCAAATGTTCGCCTCTCTAAGATGGGTCAGGCATAGTTTCCTATAACCCGATTGTCTCAAAAAACCCTTGTTGGTCTAATTTTTGCCTTAGCGGTGGCCAGGGGGGGGGTTTGAGGTCAATCGATGGTAGGACAAAAAGCCTTCACAACCAGTGGAGCTCTTGATCCTCCACTATGTGAGAATATCAAAGACACACTAGGGAAATCTATAATCATTTGAAAACCAACACGCACTAGAAAAAGTACCTATGATATAAAACAAACAGTCACTAACTAGTTGGAAGAACAGTTACAACAACCAACACTAGAGAAACTTACCGGTGCAAGTGAAACTCGAATGCAAAATAACCCTCCAAGTATACTATGAAAATCTGGCCCAATTTTTGTCCTAGGTACCACGGTATACCCCTACAGTCACCTGTGTAAGTCACTAGAAAGATAGGAAACTAGGCTGTCAGCATGCAAACAATCACCAGGCGGGTACATTCGACAGTCGGGTGGACCGCAATGAGCAGGGTATCATGCCCGAAATCTATCAAGGGTATCGAAAGAAAGTGTTCCAAAATACAACTGAGGACCTCAAATAGATTCGAGACCCACAAATCTCCATGGAAAATGAAATCAATGGAATCCCAAGATAAGCCCTCTATATGTGTTCCCCACTACGCTTGGTCCAGCTTTGGATGGTTATCTCTTCTACCTTTCCTTACACAAGCTCGTATTTAGCCCCTATGTTAGAGGGGGGTCCTGGATAAATTTCATGATACTGGACTTTTAACACTCCCTAGCACAGACTCTTATGTTTCTTTTAGCAGCCTTGAAGAGTCTCTTCTCCAATCCTAAATCAAGGCTTTAGCCTAGACTAGTTGATGGACCCTACAAACATAAAGTCTAGTTGATTTTAATTAATCATTATTTTTAGTGGCTATCTTAAGTCAAAGGGAATGAAAATTAAACCAATGATGTTTTTCAGAGATGAAATGGAAGAGCATACAATGAAAAATGGAAACAAATTACTTCTTCACAAATTCAATTTTGCACATTCAAACTCTTTAACCAACTTTTCAAACTCTTTTTTTTTCTAAGATCTTTTAACAGAAAACTCAAAACAATCTTTCACTCTACTACGAGCTACTTATTGTCCTAAGTCAATCAGTCAAGAACTTACGAAAACAATATTTTTCCTAATGATTAATGCAAACAACCAACTACTTAACCAAACCAAGAAGTAAACTATTTTTTTGTATTTTATGCTAAAAAAGAAAAAAAGGAAAAATGATGACAAGTAAAGGCCAAGAAAAGACTTGTGGACTAAGCACAGATCGCAAAGAGTTACTGACAATAACACACAAGCTGATTGAATAAGACTCTCAAACTTGTCTAATAACCGTATTACTGAAAAATAGAGGAAAATATTTTAATGAAAAATAAAGCTATGTTGTAATCAAACCTAAGCTACAGACTACTATGACAGAGACCCAGACTAGATCAAGAAAATCCATGAGAGGTGTGACTCCTGACAGGGAAGAGGATGACTACCTCATCTTAAAAAAAAAAAAAATCTCAATAGGTACGCTACTGATAGTTCAACAACCAGCGTATGTACGTGGGCTGTGCAAGGTTAGGGTGCGTGTGCATGCGTTCATGCCTGTAACGACCCTTGATTATTAAGAATAATTAATTTAATAATATAATCCTAAAAGATT
>ML786350.1:386861-446117 GCA_009831015.1 Picea engelmannii | reverse complement strand
AATCCTAAAAGATTAGCTAAACTGTATTTATGTCTTAAAATAACATTTCTAATTGATTATTATTAAATAGTTGTTCATGATGGTTAATGATTGACTTAATTATTAATTAATTAATTAATTAATAAAGTATTAAATTAATGGTGGATAATAAGATACAATATTAAATTAAGTTACGTATCCCACAAGGGATAACGTATTCAATACATTAGGATAAGTAATAAAGGAGGGATAAGGGTATTAATGGTGGGGGGATAAGGTGTAATAAAGCAATTAGGTAGGAGTTAATGAAGGCAAGGAGGTGAAGGAGGAATAAGGGGGGGGAAAGGAGTTTAGAGGGGGGCATTCTACGGGAGTGAAAGAGGATTTTTGGGAGCTCTGAGTATTGCAGGGAGAGTAACATTTGGGATTAGAATTGACACAGTGCACCGGGGGTTTGCTGGAGGTTTTGGGCTCGGAGGGCTAGGATATCCATTGATATCCTAGGGCTAGAAGCTAACTAGTCGGCAGGGAGGTCGGTTTTGGGTGGTGTCCTAAAGAAGCAGGAAGGAGCAAGCTGCGGATAACAACATCAAGTTCAGCAAGCTGCAGATAACAACATCAGAGTTAAGGTATTTAATTCCAATTTATCCATTGTTTAGTTAGATTTATTATCCATTGATAAATTTTATATGCGTAAGTGTTAAGTAAATTGGGAATTATTCTTCTTTATACAGCTTGTAGAAATTATTGTGCAGTTGGTAGAATTACTAGTTGTTAATATAAAACTGGTCTTTACAATGCCCACTACAGGCCACGTGCACCTCTACAACTCCTCAAAAAAATGAAAACAAGAAATCAAGCACTGGTAGGAAGTACTGGTACTGATAACCATAATCCCTTGAAGACACAGAAACTTACTTTGACAGAAAAATAAGCAAGGAAAAAGCTAATTTGAGGTTATACCTAGGCTATAGGCTGCAACAATAGAGACCCAAAACTAGATCCAGAAAAGCCCTGAGAAGGATCACTTCTGACAAGAAAGAGGATGACTGCCTCTCTTCAAAAATATTTTTTTTGGACTCAAACACGCTACTGATCCTTCAATAGCCAACGTATGTACATGGGTTGTGTGAAGTCAGGGCACATGTATACGTGTTGATGCAGGAGCATCGCCAACTCATCAAGCAAACCAGCACATCAAGCGGAGATCAGCTGGATAAACAAACCCAAATTTTTGAAGTGCTTTGGGATTGTAGCGCAAGTCTTTAATGAACCATTTATGAAGGCGCATTTGCTTATTGTAATGGACCTTGAGCGACACACTCTCGTCCTTACTAGATAGGAGGCATTTAATCTAGTTAATGCAGGTAGGTAGGATTTAATTCTAGATTTGATAGTTTTAGATTCCAAGAGGGAAAACGGATATAGACACCCTCATTGTACATTGTAACATTATTGAGAGCATTCAGGGAGAGAAGAGAAAGCAAAGAATATTGTATGAAGAACACCCATGTACAGGAATTTGAATTAATAGAAGGAAGCTTTGATTCAAGCACATGGTTTGTGTTGTTTTCTCTGTGTATTGATGTTGTGCTCATGAATGTTTGCTTTCTTGTTATGCATTTTCTTTGTATATGCTGTGCATGTGATTTCATGTTTCAAACTGAAGTCTGAAAGGGAGAGAGAGTGAGGTTCAATTGTTTCTCTATCTGAGCGAGGAGATTCCTGCAAGGTGGCAGTTGAATTCATCCGTAAGGAGTGCATTGATGAAGGCTCAGTAGTTTAACTTTCATTCTCATTCACCTGGAAGTGGAAGTAGGTTGTTGAAGCCGCGCAAGGAGTACACAGGCTGAAGAATAAGTCTCAGTTGTAAATATGAGCAAAGGAGATCTAATACTACTGTTGCAGGGGTGCGCAGAGTCGAAAGGATTCAACACTTGGGAAGTTGTTGAATGTTGAGCGCAAGGAGTGTGCGCAAGTTCCTCTAAAAGAATCAGAGTGGAAAAGCTTAGGAGGTATAGCACCTTCGTGATATTGTTAAAGGAGAGCACAGGAGTTTGTGTCGTGGAATGTTCGAAAAAGAGTTGCAAGCGTAGGCATTGGAGAGCAAGTTCTGAGAAGGGATACTTAGCCATTTTTGAGAAGGTCTTCAAGGAGGAAGAAATCTACGGTCAGGATCTTACAGAGAATATTGACGAAATCCCATCAGCCATTAGATCTTAAGAAGTTGCGTCGGGGTTAAGCCCTAGTGTGCAAAAGAAGAGTCCCGGAGAATTCATCGGGATATCAGAGTCATCGGGGTTTTGTTAAGGCAAAGAATCGGGACCTTGTGATTCTTGAAATCCCGAGAAAGGATCCTAGCCATTGATCTCGGCAGGACATGCGTCAGACATTAGGATAGGCATCGAGATTTTATCCATCGGGGATTTCAGGAGTGTAGAATCGCTGTATCAGGGAATCGTGATCCACAATATGCCGACAGGTGCTCAGAACCGTCCATCAGTAGTGACACGTGGCAAGAGATCCCGAAGAGTCGTAAATCGGAGAATCAGGGTTTCCGGTGACAAGGGACTTGTGTAGGTTGGAATCACGATCCACGATATCCCAACAGGAGATTTGGGCCATCCATCAGTAGGGACACATGTCAGGAGATCCCGAGGAGTCGGGGATCGGGGAATTGAAAGTCCCGTGCACATGACAACGGGAATCACGATATCTCGATACGCGATTTCCCGACGGAGTTAAGGACATAGTGGAGGACAGGTGTCGGAAGGTCAACCCTCACAGGGAGCCAACAACAAGTGGCATCGACATATCCTGAACTCGGAGGTTCGTGAGTTGGAGCAGCAAGGAATTGCACCAGAAGTTGCAAGGTCGCGAGAAGCGATATCATGACAACTGTCGGTTAGCGTGTGGGACCGCGAGATAGAGTGGAAGATAGGTGGCAGAGATCTAAGATCTCGTGAATTCGGGGTTCATAGGGTGAACGCCCAAATATTGGAAGTTTCAAGTAGCGAGGACGCGAGGTAGCGAAAGCACAACAGGAGGGTATCGGCGTCTCAGTGCATCGGGACTCGGGAGTTGGAGAAACGAGCACTGAGAGTCGCGAGTAGCGAAGTCGCAATAGAGCCAAAGTCCCGATAAAGTGGGAGAAGGTCAGCGTTGACTGAGCCATCAGGAGTCGGAGATCCATGAGGATAGTGGATCACAACAGCGCAAGCCGCGATTTCCCGATGGGGAAATTCTTGATAAGAGCAAGGAAACCATGGGTGAATATTCATCGGGATTCAGGGATTTGTGAGACCCGATCCTATGTTTTCAGGACTCGCGATCTTGCGAGGTCCGATTTCCCGATAAGACAAGGAATATCATAAGGAGAGTCCTGTGGGTGTTGGAAAGTCCTGATAAGGGATTTGAAGAGCATTTCAGCTCTTCGGGCCGAAGGAAGAGAGGGTCCTGAGGGAGCGAACGTGCCCTGGGTGGCGCGTTTGCATCAATTGGTATCAGAGCGAGAAAATCTCTTTTCTTTCTGTAGCAGAGAAGAAGAGAAAATTTCACCATGCCGCCGAGGAGAGAAATACAATCACCCGATCCAGAGGATAGGGGGAACCAGAGAGGAAGAGGGAGACAAGCACATAATCCAGAAATGGAGAGGCAAATGCGTGATCTCTGAGTGAGATTAGAAGATATGGAAGCAGTGCAGAGACGCACAGCCAGTGCTGGAGATCTGAGTGACTCCGAAGGCAAAGTTGAAGTTGAACAACAAGGAGAAGTTGCAGTCGAAGATGCAGCCAATGAGCGATTAATTAAATCTATCGCCCGGATGAGTTCGAAAACAAAGATGGACATTCCAGCTTATGAAGGGAGTCTGGATGCAGAAGAGCTTCTAGATTGGATTAGATCTCTTGACACCTACTTCGATTATGAGGATATCGAAGAGGATAAGAAGGTTAGACATGCTGTCACACGATTGAAGGGACACGCAGCATTATGGTGGGATGAGCTTCAAGCAGACAGATGTTCCAAAGGTAAGCAAAAGATAAAAAGTTGGGATCGAATGATTGTGAAGATGAAGGCAAAGTTCATCTCAAGGGATTATCAAATCACACTGTTCAGGAGAATGCAGAACCTAAGACAGAAGTTGATGACAGTAAAAGAGTATACTGAGGAATTCTACAAGCTAAATATCAGAGCAGGTCATTAGGAGAGCGATGATGAAAAAGTTTCCAGGTATATGAATAGCTTGAGATATGATATCCAGGATGAGATGAGTATGACAACCATCAGAACGGTGGAGGATGTGTATCAGATGGTGTTGAAAGCTGAAGAGAAGTTGAGTAGTAAACCAACACAGCGAGGCCGAGGTAGGAGCCAGCCAAAAGGTAAGTCAGTTTCCCAAGATAGGTTTCAGAAATCCAAGGATGACTGGAAGAAGCCTCAGACTAGAACAGAAAGAGGTGGAAGTTCACAGCGAGGCCAGCACGCTAAACAACGAAGGCAGCAGAAAGAACAGGGCTGAGGATACGCTGATAATAACACATTTCCTCGTACCAGAGGTAGAGGAAGAGGCAGAGGTGGAGTCATCACATGCTTCACATGTGGAAAGAATGGACACAAGGCAGTTGACTATCCAGATAGGAAGAAGGATGGAGGAGAATCTCACATCTCTAAGGCCCAGAGGCGAGATGCTGAAGCAGAAAACGCAGAAGACGAAAGGTCGCTGATGATGCGCAAGGTTCTATTAACACCCGAGAAAAAGGTGGAGGACATGGCTCAAAGAAACCGACTTTTCAAAACCACATGCAAGACCAAAGACATGAAGTGCAAGGTTATTGTGGACAGTGGAAGCACAGACAATCTCGTTTCAACCGAGATGGTGGAGAAACTAGAGTTGGAGACAACTGATCACCCGAGTCCATATAAAGTCTCATGGCTATAGAAGGGACATCAGGTAAGTGTCACTAAACAATGCTTAGTTGACATCAAGATAGGAGGATATAATGATAAAATACTCTGTGATGTTATTCCTATGGATGTATGTCATTTATTGCTGGGCAAACCATGGCAATATGACATGACCGTAATTCATGATGGGAAGATGAATACATATACTTTGGAGAAGAATGGAAGAACACATATGCTACTTCCAATTAAATATAAATAAGTAAAACTAGAACCAAGAAATACTGTACTTCTCATGAGTGGGAAGGAACTTCTGGCGGAAGTAAAGAAGAAGGAAGATCCACAATTATTTTTGGTCAGGAAACTGAAAATTGTTTTGACCAGCACAAGAGTGGATGACTTGCCAGAAGAAATTCAGGAATTGCTAGAAGAGTTCGCTGACATTGTGGTAGAAGAATTACCTCATTCATTGCCGCCGATGAGGAGTGTGAGTCATCATATAGACCTCATAGCAGGAGCTAGTTTTCCAAACAAAGTTGCGTACAGGTTGATGCCGCAGGAAAATGAAGAAGTCAAAAGGCAGGTACATGAACTGTTAGATAAAGGGCTGATCAGGGAAAGTTTAAGTCCGTGTGTCGTCCCAACGGTATTGAGTCCAAAGAAATATGGAGGTTGGAGAATGTGCACTGATTCTAGAGCCATTAACAAGATAACCATTAGGTACAGGTTTACATTGCCATGGATGGATGACTTGATGGACTATTTAAGTGGAGCCAAATTTTTTTCAAAGGTTGATTTGAAAAGCAGATACCATCAGATTCACATGAGGGAAGGCGATGAATGGAAGACAGCCTTCAAAACCAATGAAGGGTTGTATGAATGGCTAGTCATGCCATTTGGCTTGATGAATGCACCGAGTACCTTCATGAGGTTAATGAATGAAGTGCTGAAGGAATTTATTGGTAAGTTTGTCATTGTTTATCTGGATGACATATTAATTTTCAGCAAAACAAAAGAAGAACATCTTAAGCATTTAGCTGCAGTAATGAGGAAGCTACAGCAAGAGAAGTTGTTGATCAACATGAGGAAATCTTCATTTATGAAGACATAACTCATTTACTTGGGGTTTGTCATATCGGAAAATGAATTGAAGATGGATCCAAGTAAAGTGGAGGTAATTAAAAATTGGCCATCACCGAGAAATATTTCCGAGGTGAGAAGTTTTCATGGACTGGCTAGTTTCTACCAAAAATTCATCAGGAATTTCAGTGGGATTAGCGCAACGATGATGGATACTGTCAAGAAAAGACATAAATCTTTTCATTGGATTGAAGAGGCAGAGAAGAGCTTCAATCTGTTGAAGCAGAAGATCACAGAACAACCGGTTTTGGTGTTGCCGGATTTTACGAAAGTGTTCCAGGTGAAATGTGATGCAAGTGGCTTTGCCATAAGAGCGGTCTTGAGTTAGGAGGATAGGCCAATTGCATATTTCAGTGAGAAGCTGGATGAGGCAAAAGTGAAGTACTCCATGTATGATAAAGAGTTTTATGCTATCATACAGGCGTTGAAGAAGTGGAGGCATTTTTTGATCCTGAAAGAATTTGTTTTGTATAGTGATAACCATGCATTACAGTTTGTGACTCAACAAGAGAAGTTGAATCAGAAACATGCTAAATGGGTAGAGTATATGCAGAATTTTACATTTGTAATTAAGCACATTTCAGGTACTGCTAACAAAGTGGCTGATGCTTTGAGCAGGAAGTGTTTGTTGCTGCAGGAGTTCCAAGTCAAAACATTGGGTTTTGAAAATCTTAAGGACATGTATGTAGGTGATGTAAATTTTTCACAGGCATATGAAGCCGTTGATAATCCAGTTCTCAAAGACAGAAGCCCTTGGATAGATTATATGATCCAGGAGGGATTGTTGTTCAGAGGCAATCAACTGTGCATTCCAAATTGCTCCATGAGGGAGAATATGCTAAAAGAGAAGCACAGTGGTGGATTGGCAAGACATTTTGGCCACGACAAGACATTTGCAAAGCTAAGCGAAGCCTACTTTTGGCCAGGGATGCGGTCGGAAGTCAAGAAGTTTGTTGATAGGTGCATAATTTACCAGCATTCAAAGAGCAGGAAGCAGAATGCATGATTCTATCAACCATTACCCATACCCGAGAGGCCATGGGATGAAATCAGCATGGATTTCGTATTGGGATTGCCTAGGATGCAAATAGGACATGATTCGATCTTTGTGGTGGTTGACAGGTTTTCCAAAATGGAACATTTTATCGCATGTCAGAAGACTAGCGATGCAACTCATATCACAAATTTGTTTTTCAAGGAGGTCGTTAGACTTCATGGTTTACCCAGAAGTATAGTATCGGATAGGGATATGAAATTCATTGGACATTTCTGGAGGACACCATGGAAGAAGATGGGGACTAATTTGATGCTTAGTTCTGCCTATCATCCACAGACAGATGGGAAAACAGAGGTGGTAAATAGAAGTCTGGGAGACTTATTAAGAAGCTTTGTGACAGAGCACCACAACAGTTGGGACAATGTGTTTCCACAGGCAGAGTTTGCATACAACGACTCAGTGAATAGGAGCACAGGAAAAAGTCCATTTGAGATTGTATATGGCAGGAATCCAAGAGGAGTTTCTGAACTAAGGGACTCAGAGTAGATAATGACTAAGAGCGCAAACGCTAAAGAGTTCGCAGAGGCGATGAAAGAACTTCACAGCAGGGTGAAGGAGCGATTGCTGGAATCAAACCAGGAATATAAGCACAGAGCGGATCAGCATCGGAGACAACTTTAGTTTGAAGTTGGTGATCTAGTTTTGGCACATCTAAGGAAGGAAAGGTTCCCAAGGGGAACATACAACAAGCTGAAAATGAAGAAAATTGGACCATGCAGAGTCCTAAAGAAATTGGGAGAAAATGCTTATGAGATTGAGTTGCCGGATGAGATCGGAATATCTCCAACATTCAATGTCTCAGACTTATATCCATATAAGGCTGAGGAAGCAAGAGCTAGAAGCGATGAACAGCTAGAGGTCCAGTGGCAGAAGCAGATGCCGATTGCAGAGAAGCCAAAGATGGAGCTTATACTTGACAAGAGAGTGAGCAAAAAGACCAGGCAGAAGCAATACTTTGAGTATCTGGTCAAATGGAAGAACCATCCAATGGAAGATGCCAGCTGGGAGACTGAATCAGAGATTCAAAAGCATGGAAAGACCGTGCAGGAGCTCATGGATAGGAGCCCATGAAAGTTTTCAAGCCGAGGAGTATGATGCAGGAGCATCGCCAACTCATCAAGCGAGCCAACACATCAAGCGGAGATCAGCTGGATAAACAAACCCAAATTTTTGAAGTGCTTTGGGATTGTAGCGCAAGTCTTTAATGAACCATTTATGAAGGCGCATTTGTGTATTGTAATGGACCTTGAGCGACACGCTCTCATCCTTAGTAGATAGGAGGCATTTGATCTAGTTAATGTAGGTAGGTAGGATTTAATTCTAGATTTGATAGTTTTAGAGTCCAAGAGGGAAAACAGATATAGACACCCTCATTGTACATTGTAACATTATTGAGAGCGTTCAGGGAGAGAAGAGAAAGCAGAGAATATTGTATGAAGAACACCCATGTACAGGGATTTGAATTAATAGAAGGAAGCTTTGATTCAAGCACATGGTTTGTGTTGTTTTCTCTGTGTATTGATGTTGTGCTCATGAATGTTTGCTTTCTTGTTATGAATTTTCTTTGTATATGCTGTGCATGTGATTTCATGTTTCAAACTGAAGTCTGAAAGGGAGAGAGAGTGAGGTTCAATTGTTTCTCTATCTGAACCAGGAGATTCCTGCAAGGTGGCAGTTGAATTCATCTGCAAGGAGTGCGTTGATGAAGGCTCAGTAGTTTAACTTTCGTTCTCATTCACCAGGAAGTGGAAGTAGGTTGTTGAAGCCATGCAAGGAGTGCACAGGCTGAAGAAGAAGTCTCAGTTGTAAATCTGAGCAAAGGAGATCTAAGACTACTGCTGCAGGAGTGCGCAGAGTCGAAAGGATTCAACACTTGGGAAGTTGTTGAATGTTGAGCACAAGGAGTGTGCGCAAGTTCCTCCGAAAGAATCAGAGTGGAAAATCTCAGGAGGTATAGCACCTTTGTGATATTGTTAAAAGAGAGCACAGGAGTTTGTGCCGTGGAATGTTCGAACAAGAGTTGCAAGCATAGGCGTTGGAGAGTAAGTTCTGAGAAGGGATACTTAGCCATTTTCGAGAAGGTCTTCAAGGAGGAAGAAATCGACGGTCAGGATCTTACAGAGAATATTGACAAAATCCCGTCAGCCGTTAGATCTCGAGAAGGTGCGCCGGGGTTAAGCCCTAGTGTGCAGAAGAAGAGTCCCGGAGAAGTCATCAGGATATCAGATTCATCGGGGTTTTGTTAAGGCAGAGAATCGGGACCTTGTGATTCTCGAAATCCTGAGAAAGGATCCTATCCATTGATCTCATCAGGACACGCGTTAGAAATCAGGACAGGCATTGGGATTTTATCCAACGGGGATATCAGGAGTGTAGAATCGTTGTATCAGGGAATTGCGATCCGCGATATCCCGACAGGCACTCAGAACCATCCATCAGCAGGGACACGTGGCAAGAGATCCTGAAGAGTCGTAAATCGAAGAATCGGGGTTTCCAGTGACAAGGGACTCATGCAGGTTGGAATCATGATCCACGATATCCCGACAGGAGATTTGGGTCGTCCATCAGCAAGGACACGTGTCAGGAGATCCCGAGGAGTCGGGGATCAGGGAATTGAAAGTCCCGTGCACATGACAATGTGAATCGTGATATATAGATACGCGATTTCCCAATGGAGTTAAGGACGTAGTGGAGGACAGGTGTCAGAAGGTCAACCCTCGTAGGGAGCCAGCGACAAGTGGCATCGACATATCACGAACTTGGAGGTTCGTGAGTTGGAGCAACAAGGAATTGCACCAGAAGTTGTGAGGTCGCGAGAAGCGATATCACGACAACCGTCGGTTAGCGTGTGGGACTGCGAGAGAGAGTGGAAGACAAGTGGCAAAGATCTGAGATCTCGCAAATTCAGGGTTCATAGGGTGAACGCCCAAATATTGGAAGTTTCAAGTAGCGAGGACGCATCGGGACTTGGGAGTTGGAGAAACAAGCGCTGAGAGTCGCGAGTAGCGAAGTCGCGATAGATCCAAAGTCCCAATAAAGTGGGAGAAGGTCAGCGTTGACTGAGCCATTGGGATTCGGGGATCCATGAGGACAGTGGATCATGACAGTGCAAGCCGCGATTTCCCGACGGGGAAATTCCCGATAAGAGCAAGGAAACCGTGGGTGAATATTCATAGGGATTCGGGGATTTGTGAGACCCGATCCTGTGTTTTCAGGACTAGCGATCTTGCGAGGTCTGATTTCCCGATAAGACAAGGGAGATCATAAGGAGAGTCTTGTGGGTGTTGGAAAGTCCCAATAAGGGATTTGAAGAGCGTTTCAGCTCTTCAGGCTGAAGGAAGAGAGGGTCCTAAGGGAGCGGATGTGCCTTGGGTAGCGCATTTGCATCACGTGTGCAGGCCTTATACAGGCCGCATATGCCTTTGTAGATTCTCGAAAAAGAAAAAAAAATAGTCAAGTGAAGAAAGAAAGGAGTACTGGTATGGAACACCAGAATCCCTACTAGCTCAGACTCTTGCAGAAACTCAGAAAAAAGGTAGTAAAATGAATTTAAAAAAAAAACCCGAAAAAGTATCCCCAAAATCCCTAAATATCTCCCTAGTATGGTCGCCAATTCTATTGTGGGTGGTAAATCCCCCTATGGACTAGCGTTAAGGGTTCTGTAATGCATGCATTAAATGACTTAAATTCTCCTACTTCTTACCAACATCCCAATCATAAACCCCATTATTCATATGCAAATACAAGGTTAAAAAGATCAAGTTACTGTACCTTAGTTTCCGCATTTGATGTTGATCCTTTAACATTTGGTCACTCCTTGACTGCAAATCGCCTCCCAATGCTGACCTGCATTCACAAAAATACAAACAAAGAACTCCACATGTGTATGATCTATGAACTAATGGGTTGGAGATTTTATCAAAATATAATCAAATTTAAACATTGCAAACCTCATATGGCGGGACGGGAAAAGTACTTCTTTTTATTAATCTCACAAGAGTAACCTTACAATAGTGATATTGGCCACTGCTCCTCAAATATGGTCCTAGGCTCCTCTTCAACTTTCCTCCAACTACTTTTGTATATGCTTCTCTTCAAACACTAGTTGAAAAAGGTTGGGACAAAGGGAATGCGAAATCGGATAGAGTTTCTTTACAGTTATTTTCCTCCTTTCAAATGGGACCCCTACCCCTTCTTTTATAGGATAGAAAGGGATAGGTATTTGGTCGAGTGACCGGCTATGGGAGATCAAATGGTTTAGGTAAATTACCCAAAACTATGAGTTTCATCTGCAACTTTCCATTTTTTCATTCTTTTGTAGGTATACGCGGGCTGTAGTGGGACAACCAACGTATACACATGTGAAGTAGTGGAACAGGGTGTGTGTTCCTTTAAAAAGGGGGTTTTTAAGAAGAGTTTCTTAGTAGTGGCTTGGAAAAATATGTAAAATGAGATGGCCTGATGCCAGGTAAGCATATTTGGTGCAAATTAGGGTTATAACAACTTCTCTTAGAACGTTATTTTGATTACATTACGTATATCCATGTTCCTAGGATATTTAATAATATGAAAGATACTCTAGCTAATCAAATATTAGATTGGCATGTTCCATACATATAAAAATAAAAGCACACAAATACACATGTACATACATTTGTATAAACTGTAATCCATAAGAAAAAAATATGTATATATATATATATATATATCAAAACGTGTCATGATTACATAGGTGGGCGTGAACACCTCAAAAATAATGTTTAGTATACATCGTTGTTCTTATTCCCTCAAAAATACATGTACAAAAGGTGCCCTCGGTACATCAAAATTCTATCCTATCTAAGCACGGGGCCTATTGGCCCTGCCATAATGCACAATGGTGTTTCCCAAACGACGAAAAATATGGACCCACGTCCATGGAACCCCCAGTGCATGAGGCTGCATGGAAGGTGGGAGATCCTCGATCTCGACCATGGGTATTATGTGAGTGAGCACAGTGATATTTTTCTCCCCTCGTCTCAAAACTCTCTCAGCCTCTCTGGCTGGAGGTCCCCTACAATTGTTGGTTCGTCAGTTGTTGTTGGTATTGCCTCTAGTCAAGGACGTCTTCGAGTCCTTGTGAATTCTATTGGGTGCATTGGTCCCACATTTGTAAATAGGATATACACAAGAGTCAATTATATATACACACATAAAAATGATATATATAAAAACAATTAAAAATTAAATAACTTTAAAAAACAAGTTATTTATCTCTCCTCGCTCCTCTCTAGGAGGCATGGGCATGTATGGATCCCTGGAAAGGTTGATCCTGGTGTAGGGGTATTCCTCAATCGTTGGAATATGTCGTTCCCACAAGTTGAATAACTTTCTGTCAAAGGCCTCTATGGTCCTCCCTCCCCCCTGTTGTGGTAGCAATGTTACCCATATGCATATCGATGGGAAGAAGGCCACATGCTGCCATACCGTCTCTCTGGGACTGAGACTAGGAAACCTCTCAAAGAAGAAGGAACATAATATCATACCAAACTCGAAGTTCTTTTTGGCATGTTGCTGACACTCTATCAATTGTCTCTTCATGCACATAATCATGGTCATTCTCCAGTCAAATATATGTGCCTCGTGACACTGAATGGCATAGTGCATGTGTTCCCAGGAGGCTTGATGTAGGGTCGTAGATCCATTAATCCTCCCAATCAATAACATGATTACTCGTAAATTCAAAAACATGATCTTATGAATCGACACCTGAGAACCTACCTTCTCAGTGCTAGCCTCGTAATACATCTGGATGTAATCCTCGATATTGAAAGGCCTAGGGGGAAATGTCCTCAGATTGACTAGTTCGCCTCATCTCAAGAGGCCAGTCAAGAAGTAAATGTCCTTAGTCATTTGATTCAATGACAGGCCCTCTAACATGAATGCCTCTGCATCCAGGTGTCAATAATAAACAAGGGCACTGAGTAATCTAGGTTGTTCCCTCATAAAAGGACATTGGAAGAAATTCCATAGCCCACACTGTTTTAGTGTGACGATGGTTTTAGGGTCCTCTTCAACCAATATGTCTATATCCTCGTGTTCCCTCTCCCTCCAGTGGACATACATTCTGTTCCATGAAAATTTGGAGGAAGTTAGCTCTTTCTTTTTAATTTTGTTTCAAGCTTGCAAGGGTATACGCAACTGTATTGGCCACAGTCGAGTATGTACATGGGCAGAGTGTTTTTTTCCCAAGTACATATGCAGGTTTCCCTTGGACAACCCGCGTACATGTAGGGCCGCTCTTTTTAGGAGAGCGTGCCCCCTAAAAAAAACAAAAATGTATAAATGAATTATTGAAATGCAATAGGGATGATTTTATACTTACTTGGTCCATGTGGAAGTTTGTTTCTTCAGCTGAAACTCCTAGAAACAACTTATTTAGAAAAGGGTTTTTTTCTCCTTTTGGTTAATTTTCAAATTGCAATGGTGAAAATGAGTTGTCAGCTTCTATTTATAGACTTTTTTGGCCTTTTTTGCCACTTTTTGACCCCCTTTGTCTTTTTTCCTGACTTGGTGATCACTTGATTCTGATTTCGAGTTTCTTATTGGATGATCCGGTACCCTTTTCCTTTTGGTTTGGTAACGTTTTTGGGGATGGGTTACTTTTTGGTATCCTTTGGTAATAGTCATTTTTCCAACTTTTTGCATATAATTTAGGATTTTGTATCCACTTTCTGCATCTCATTGTCTTCTCCACTCTTCCATAGGATCGACTCCACCGAAGTGCAACACAGAACCTTCATTTCTACTCTATAGGTGTTGTAATTAGGTGGTAGAGCCTACCTGTACATGGATTCCCTAGGTAGACCCTGGTTGGATTTTGGTGTCCATGTTGTTAGTAAATATTATAGGCTTGGGACTCCTTGTTAGTCCTATCATGATTATGAGATTAAGCCTCATCTGTTTGATGTACCATCACTCTTTTCCTTTCCCTTAGGACTCCCATTTTAGCATGATTTTTTATCTTTCAAGCTCGCTTTAAAATTAGAAAGAAACATTCAACGAGACTGTATTTATTCTTTTCGATATTCTCTAGTTTAACTAAGAAAAGTAGCCCCTTGGAGTCTTCTTTAAGCCCTTTTCAAACTCTCTAAACATGAAAATATTTCCAAGTGATCTTGTTTCTCTTCACGCTCTCCAAACTTAAATTTGAAGGCACATCTGTTTGGTGATAGTTTACCCCTTTTTCGATTCAGATGGTCAATTTCATGAAAAAAGGTCCACTCTAGGAACTTCGGTTCGCTAGAAGAGTATTCTCAGGAATACATTTAACCCTTTTTCGGGCCTGAGGGACTAAATCTTCAAAAAAGAAACATTCTCATTGTTTTTGCTTTCTCACATTATTTCAGGCCTTGGAGATTACTTATGAAAAAGGAACCCCCATGGAGTCCATAGTTAATATATTTTTAGACTGCCTAAAATTGAAAAGATCGTTGAGTGACCTTGTTCCTTCACACTCATTAAATTGGTCCAGAATAACATCTACTGGCATGAGTTTAACCCTTTTTCCAGCCTGTAGGTTATAGCAGAAAATGTATACCTCGAGAGATTTGTCTCGTGGGGAGAGTTCTCCTTAGTAACTTTTATACTTTTCTAGGCTAAGGAGACTAAACTCAGAAAAAGGTTGTGAGTCCATAGTTAAGATCTTTTCATACTCCTTAAAATTGAAAACATTTTCAAGTGATCTTGTCTTTGTCACACTCGTTAAAATTGTTTTGAATGGACATATTTTTGGTGCAATTTTACCTCTATTTCGAACCGATCAAACTATCTCCAAAAAAGGTACTCCCTGGAGTCTTCTTTTACGTTTTTTCAGACTCTCTAAATGTGAAAAAACTGTCGAGCTTACCTTCTTTGGGATCGTAAAAATTACATAGAATGGGTCTCCTTATGTCTTTCTTAATCGCATTTGGATTTCTGTGTCTTTGGCCTAATGTCGCCTCCATGTTTCTCTCAACTGAACCTTTGAAGCATGCCTTATATGCACTCCTTGTAGCACTTTTTACCTTAGCGACCTGACACCTTGACCCATGGAGGAATTTTCCCCGAGTGTCCTTTTCGTACACATGTCTCTTTTCTTTGATCATTAGTGTGTTCCTTGCACTTGGAACTAGTATTCTTTATTGTGACACTCATTTATCCTTTGTAACATAGGATTATTTTATTCTTTTTCAAGCTCTTACAAAATTGAGAAAGACAAAAAATAAAATATTCCAAAAAGAGGGGACAGGAAATATGTATTCTTTTTTCAGCAACACAGAGAGTCTCCCTTGGAAAAATCACATCATTTCATTTGTTCGTCAAGCATTGGGATCTATTATGACCTCAAGAAGTTATTATTTCTACATAGAGTTGTGTCCTCCTCCATTTGGTTACTCTTCCAAACGCATGGAGAGTTTGTGTTTCCTCCTACATCGTGAACTTATGTCGATGTCATGCTTCTTGAGTCTGATCATCTTTCATGATTTTTTCCAAGGGAAGTTTCACCAAACCTGATTCAGCATTTCTATAGTTTTTCTCTTGACCTCATGAGTCAGCCATCCTAAGAGTCTAGTCAAGTCCTGATTCAAAATCAACAGAGTTATCTTCATGATCATCGATACCCTCATGTATTTTCCCGATGAGCTTTCGAAGACCTCAAGGTAGTGATTTATACACTCTCATTGTACTCCTACTTGAGTTTTGAATATCTTTAAGTTGTTTCTCGAGCTATGAATACCTCATCTCCAACCATTGGGCGTCACTAGCTTCTTGAAGATGGATACTATACTTGTATATCTTTGATTGATTTTGAGATGTAGATATGATGTGTATTTCGCGTGACTACACTTTATATTGTTATATGACATGGATCTGCAGTGTATTTGATTGGAAACCATGATTTAGTTCATCCTGAACATGGGTATGCCCTCCTTGGAGAGACAATTGTTCTTTTGCATATGGAAACTCTCGAACTTTGGTCCCGAGCTCACTCAATTTCGTACATTGGTGAATATATTTTAATGTATTTTGGCCATGAGTTTCTCTTCTGACCTCACACATTAGTGGGAATCTGTTATAGCCCTAAAATTACCTATTGATGCATACATGGCCTTGACCCTTTTACTTGCATATTTTTCCAAAGCACTGTTGAGACGTTCTTCTTAAAAACCATTTTTTAGAAGATGTACATGCCATACACCATTACAACCTGCGTACATATTCTTTTTGTACCACTGCAGCTCATGTACATACCCTGAATGCACCATTACAACCTACGTATACTTGCAAAAGTTGCAAGGAATTTGTTGAAATTTATGGGTTATTGGAAGTTTCCCAACTAATCCACCTACTATAGCTCATCACCCAACCGAATAACCATCATTTTTCCATATAAAATGAGGTGTTGGGGTATCATTTCACATCTAAGCATAAGAACAGTGAAACTCTGCCCAATTTCATTTCCCCTCTTTGACCAAGATATTGCTTCCTTTTGTGAGATATTTCCTCAGCATTCGCTCATCAACCCCTTCTTCCTCCATTTAACCCATTCCCTTTCATAGAAGTGATAAGAAGGTTGAGAGGAGAAGTTCATTCAAGGTGCACTTGGAGCATTGTAAAGAGGATCCCAGACCAGGTTCATAGAATGGTGGTTGACTCATATTGTAAGGTATAATCTTTTTATGATGAATAAAATAATTACATTTTCCTGTCCCAAATGATGGTGTCTTGAGTATTTTTATTGATTTATACTTAGCATTTTAACATCTAACCCTAACTTATGGATAGAATAGAATGCTTGTAGTTCTTTGTTTTCCTAGCTTTGGATGCAATTCAACCTTGGGAGGAGACGTGCAGTCAGTGGAACTTCCAAGATTGAGGAGATCATCACCAGAAGTGGGATCAAAGGTATAGTTACCCGATCTCTTCTCTCTTTGATTTCTTTACATTAGTTTTGGTATGTTTGGGGTAGAATTGAAAATTAATTAAATTTTAGATGATTATTCTCTTTGTCTACATATTGAACCCTGGTGTAGTTGAAGGGGAGTTTTCCCACTACCATAAGGGGATGCAGATACTTCACAAATTTTTATTTTTTTCATATCTTAAACAAATTGATTTGGATTTCTTTGAGCATTGTGTTTATGGAAAACAAAAGAGACTCAGATTTCTCAGAGTCAAAAAATAAAAGAAGAGTGAAAGGTTAGATCTTGTGCATAAAGATGTATGGGGACCAACTCAAGTATCATCTCTTGGTTGATATCATTATTATGTTACTTTTATTGATGATGCAACTATAAAAACTTGGGTTTATTGCATTCGACAAAAATCTGATGCTTTCGATACTTTTAAGAAATGGAAAGATTTGGTTGAGATTGAGACATGAAAAAGGTGGAAGTGTCTTAGATTAGACAATGGAGGTGAATATTGCAGAAAAGATTTTGATTATTACTATTCATAGCATGGGATTCATAGAGAGAAAACAGTTACAGGAACACCACAAGAAAATGGTGTGTTAGAAAGGATGAACAGTACAATCATGCAGCACGCAATGAGTATGAGATTACATGTTGGGTTGCCCTTATAGTCATGGGAAGGTGTTGTATATATTGTTGTTTACTTAATTAAAAAAGGACCTTCAATCTCTTTGGATGGTGGAATTCCATAGGAGGCATGGACAGTTAAAAATGTAAACTATTCATTTTTGAAGACTTTCGCTTATGAAGCATTTGTCCATATTGATAAAGAAAATAGAAAAAAGCTTGAGGCAAAATCCAAGAAGAGTAATTTTGTTGGATACAATGTTAATTATTTTGGTTATCTCTTATGGGATTATAAAAATGGAAAAATCATTAGGAGTAGAGATGTCATATTCAATGAGAAGTTCATGTACAAATATCAGTTGCAGGGAAAGAAACAAGAAAAAGAAAAACCAGAATACACAGTGCTTGACAAGATTAGTGAAAAATAAATTCCAAAGGTACTATAAAATCAAAATGTAAAAAAACAGGAAAAACATGTACCTCAAACTCCTTCCATTGTTGTTAGAATATCTACCAGGTTAAGTAGACCCCCTGAACGATACTCTCCTTCATTGTATTATTTATTGTTGACTGATTCTAGTGAACCACAAAGTTATGAAGAGGAAATGAAGATAGACACTAAAGGAAATTGGGAGGAAGACATGAAAGAGGAAATGAATTCCTTGGAAAATAACTCGAATTGGGACTTAGCTTAGTTTCTTGCCAGGAAACGATCATTGCAAAATAAATGGTTTTACAGGTTGAAGGAAGAATATGGAGGAAAAACGCAGTACAAGGATAAACTTGTTGTATAGGGGTTTGCAGAAAATAAAGGTATATATTTTGATGAAATATTTTCTCTTGTTGTTAAAATGACTTCAATTAGGACTATTTTAAGTCTTGTGGTAGTAGAAGATTTGCATCTTGAAAAATTATATGTAAAAACAACTTTTCTTCATGGGGATTTGGATGAAAAGATTTATATGCAACAACTACATGGGTATGAGGTCAAAGGGAAGGATAATTTGGTCTACAGGTTGAAGAAGAGATTGTATGGCCTAAAGAAAGATCCAAGGCAGTGGTATTTGAAGTTTGACATGTTTATGATAGAATAAGGTTATAGCAGATGTCATTCTGATCACTGTGTTTATTTTAAAAGGATAGAAAATGGAAGTTATATTATATTGCTATTGTATGTAGATGACATGATTGTTGTAGGGTCTAATATACAGAATATACATGTGCTCAAGAATAAATTAGGTAATTAATTTGTGATGAAGGATTTGGGTGTTGCAAAGAAAATCCTTGGTATGAGAATAACAAGAGATAGGAAAAATCATAAATTGACATTGTCTTAGAGTGAGTACATATAGAAGGTGTTGGAGAGGTTTCAAATGCAGAATGAAAAACGAGTTAGTAAACCTTTGGCCAACCATTTAAAATTAACTAAGGAAATGTGTCCCAAGACACAGGAGGAGATAGAATACATGTCCAGGGTCCCTTATTCATCAACAATTGGCAACTTGATGTATGAAATGGTTTGCACAAGACCAGATATTGCACATGCAGTGGGAGTTGTGAGCAGGTATATGAACAATCCAGATAAATAACATTGGGATGCAATAAATGGGATCCTGATGTATTTGAGAGGTACTTTTACTCATGCATTATGTTTTGGAGGTCCAGAGAAGGTTCTACAGGGATATGTTGATTCATATATGGTAGGTGATAAAGATAGAAAGAGGAGCACCACAGGGTATGTGTGTACTATAGGTGTAACAACAATAAGTTGTATTTCAAAACTAAAGAATATTTTTTCACTTTCAACAATGGAAGCAAAGTATGTTGATGCTACAGAGGCTAGTAAAGAGATGATTTGGTTAGAGAGGTTTAAGGAAGAATTGGTAAAGAAGCATGAGAATAGTAGGTTGTATTGTGACAGTGAGAGTGTCATTAATATTTCAAAGAACTCAACTTTCCATTCAAATACCAAGAATATACAACTCATGTACCATTTCATATAATCCATCTTGGAAGTTAGACATTTGAAGTTGGAAAAGATACATACTAGTCAAAATCCTGCAGACATGCTAACAAAGGGAGTAACTAGGGGGAAACTGAGTTCCTTCTCAGTTCCAGTTTGTTTTCAAGAATGAAGGTGAAGATGATAAATTTTCCATGTCCAAGGTGGAGTATATTATAGAAAGTACAACAACAATGGAGTTTTTGTGATCAGTCTCCAAGTGGGAGATTCTTAGTTGTGGAGCCTGATTATCTTCCTAACTCAAAGATTTTTTTTCAGTTGTTCTTTGAACCCATTCCCTAACGGGGGATGTGGGGGGTCTTTCCCCCCCACAACTATCTCTAGGGGGTTCAAAGGGGGGTGGAGACAATTTTTTTAATCCTCCCCCTCCCCCCCCCGACGGGGGATTCGGGGGTAGTGCCCCCGAAGAAAAATAATGTGAAACATTTTGTTGTAAAATATTGTAATTTCGTAGTCAATATGGATTGTTCATTATAAGGTCACAATTCTAAAGGTAGAAGTTATTTTAGGGATTTTTTCCCTAGAAGGAAACCCTCTTTTATGAGGGAATTGTATTGTGTTTGTGTAATTGTGTGATTATTTTATTCTAAGAGAGGAGACTGTGAGTGAAAGAAAAGGAAGTTACTACAGGCATATTGTGGGTTGTATCGCTTAATTTTGTTGGATAATAAAAAGGAAGGACCTAGAAATTTATTTGGTGGACATATCCCACATTGGGTGAACCATGCATATCTGTGTCTCTATTGTATTGTGTATCTTCTGTGTTTTATTTCCGCATTTGTTTTATTTTATTTCTTCGCGATCCTGTTTTTTCTAACACATCATGAAATTTTGTTGCTACAAATATTTTTATTATGATCTCTCGTACCTAGATTTCATTCACTTGTTCTTCTTGTTTTTCATTTCTTCTCCAAACCTTCCTGTATATAAAATTTTCCCTTTTTCCTGTAGATTTGTCCTGATCTTGTACTACTACAAATCCTGAGAGTATGACTTCCAGTTGTTATTCATTCAGTTTTTCTTCCTTTATCTGTTCTTGTTTTCTTTTCCAAACATTCTTATATATGATATCAATTTTCTCTGTAATGGAAGTATCCATTATGATTCTACAGTCACATGCTATATGTCCATAGTTAACATTCAATATTGTGTGGGGCCACATACACATTTATTGCTTGACCATTTCTTCCATAAGATATGAAATATATAACTTTATGTCCAAAGTTATTACAAGTAAAACAATGACCATAAAACAAATTTTGATACCTGGAAGTGAAAGATATTCTTTGTGATGTAATCCTTCTGAATTCATGCCTTAGTTGTTCATGATATTCTCTTCTATTGTTTCCTTCACAATGATTGAATCTTATTTGATACCTGAACGTGGAGGGTCTTCTTAGATATTTGTCTCTTCTATAATCTTCTTCTTGATTTTTCTTCATTTATGGATTTCTCTCCTTTGAGAGCTCACATTCTTCCTTCTTGGTAGGACATGTTAGCACATAGGATGTGTAGGGGTCAAAATATTTTTACATTTTCCAGGTTTGAGTCATAGGGTCTTTAACTTTTTAGGTTTTGAGTTATATCTCATGTCAATAAATCATGTTTGATTATTCCATGAGAAATAGTTTTGACATTAGTATATGTAAGATCCTTAGTGTCATGATAGTGGTCATCATCATGAAAGAAGTAGGGGTCAACATGGGTCACACACTTGGTATTAAACTTATAATTATCATGTGTCTTGTCTCAAAGGTATGTACAAAGGGTTCCATTATGTCATTTTCAACCGTTTGAGGGTCAAGTCAAGTGTCCAATCTACTTGCTACAAACTCACTTGGAAGTTCACAGCGTATCAAGAAGTACCCTATGCACTAATATCTCATCATTGTACCTTGGAAACATGTGAAGGGATATCTCATTGTTTTCGGTGCATTCAATTCATCATGTTCTTCAGGTTGGTTTCAAGGAACAAGTCTAACAGTTTGAATGAAGTGCACCACCATAGTTTTGAAATTTGGCAATGCGAACTAGCTGTAGCAGATGAAAGAAGATTGGATGCTTCCAACTAAGTCCTAGTCTAGTTCGTGAGACACCAGCTAAAGTTTTAGATACACCAGGTTCCTCTTTGGTGATTTTTTGATGTTTGAGGGTTGATTGAACTGGATACAATTGTTACATGTTTCTTCATTGCAAACTATTATATATATATATTGCGCTTCCAACTCTTACATGTTTTCTGCATTGCCAACTCTTTGCACCAATTAAAGCCCAAAACATTGATATCCTAAACCTAGTCCATTTTCAAGTTTGTTATAATATACCAAAGGAGAAATTTGTAGTTTCCTCTTGCAACAATAACCTTATCCACTATATTATTGTGCATTGCAAACTATGTGTTGCAGACTGTGCGCTACGAAAGTGACGATGTGAACCCTCTATTTTATGATAGATCAAACTCTCCTCAACTAAGATTCATCTAGGTCCAAGGTTTTAAACTTTCAAAATCATTTTTCTCCTCAGATGTAGGAAGTATTTCAAGACTATCATAAAACATAGTTCAACTTGCACTGCAAACTGACGTTGTGAACTCAACAAGTGCATTGCAAACTCTCGTTTTTACACATAGTTGCTTCATTTTGACCTGTCTAAAGCCTCATCCAAGTTGAAATTATATTCTTCTTTTTTGACCTTCTACTTGCAACATGTTCATCCTCAAATTGTTGTTGTGCATAAATTATTTGTTCAAGTAAACCCTAAGGTATTCCAGTTCTATTAACAAACCCTAATTTCCGGTTGTTCTTATATATTTGATAACAAATTGTTATAAGAGGTTAAAGGAAGTTTTCAAAAAAGTCATCATGGATAGTTGACAAGGTAATAATATTCACAAAGGGGGAGATATTAATAGAGATGACCCACATGAAATGTAACTCATCAATTCTGAACCATTTTTCAAAGAAACTTTCCAGAGGGTGGGTTGCTTGAATTTTTGTGAGAAAATGCAAAGAGGACATCCTAGGGTAGTTAAACCATTTTCACTCAACTTCAGATGGAAAAATTCTAATGTGGGGGCACTGGAGTTTGAATTCTCTGAGCAATCTATTTCTATAGCCACAAAGATACCTGATTGTGGTGAGAAGTGGTTTAAAGCCATGTCTTTGAATTCTTCTTTCTCTAAGTAATTCCTAAAACCTGTGCTAGCACTATGAATCACCCTCAAGTTGCATAGAATTTAATCCCAGTACCCATCAGGTTATGTATAAATGTAAATGAGTTTAAAGAGGTCAAATGGACAAGAATCAATATAATAATGTTCTAACTCAAAAATATGAGCTAGCATGCATAGGTAATTGAGGTATTGATTAACTTCATCCATTAAGTGGGAGTAAAGGTGAATAGAGGGAAGACTTTGGTGAGGAAAATGTAGAGGTCTTCTATGAACATCAGGTCTTCAAGAAGCCTAAGGAATAAAAACTCAAGCACAAGATATTCTTGAATTCAAAGTTTAAGGAAACTGAAGAACATCATAATAATACTATAATCAAACATTCATCATAATATCACCACAACAATTCATGTGAATTATTCCAGCATGAATACTTCATAATTAGAGCCAAATAAGATGGAATAAGAAATTTGACTTATATTAATCATGAAGTCTCAAATCAAGTACATAACTAGTTAACCAATAGCTTCATCAAAATATTACAAGATAAGGGATCCTAGCTCAACCATGCGAACCTACTAAAGCATTTAGATTATCTATTTATAACAAAAGGGAAGGAAACAACTAGAGGTGTGATCTGGCCTTCCTCCTATGAAAATCTCCAAGTAGTTATTTCATCTAACATCTTAAACTAACAACTATGCTATAAAAAGGGAAAATGTTGGCCACTGATCCAACTAGCTTTGAACTTACTCGATCTTATTTGATGCGCATCTCCATGCATGCCAAGTGTCCTTCAAAGGCTTGTAATTTTCATCATGCTTCTAGATGCTATCTTTTCTATTCTCCACATCATCAGTCAATCCCAAATATGATAATTCGAGGCCCCTTGATTCTTGGTACCTGTTGGTAGCGTCATTTGGTAACGCTCTAGGTAGCGAGCCTTTGTAGCACCTTTACCAAATTCCTTTTGATTTCGCAGCGCAACCCCCAAAATAATCATGTCAAATGGGTAGCACTAAGCCTGTGTGCCTCTGTGCAGAATTCAGCCTCTGTCTAAATTTCAGTAGCTCCTTCTTGTGCCCCTCTGTCAAAATTTCAGTAGCGCCTACCTGTGTAATTCACTCTCTGTTAAAATTTTGGTAGCACCCGCCTATGTGTATACATGCAATTCGGTAGTGCCATCATAATTCACAACACCATCACATCAACATTGACATATTTGGTAGCACCCCTAGGTAGTTAGCAGTGCCATCGCTACACTAGTCTTAGGAAATTAGGCAGCATTATAGGTAGCAAACTAATAGAATATGAAAATTAGACAATTTTATAGCACCATAGCGCTACAGAATGGCTACGCTACTACTGTTGAAGAGATTAACTCTTTTCAGAACACCAAAAACTCTGAGCAATATGCATTAGAAGCATGTATAGCCTGTATAGGTCACAGAGGTAGTATTTCCTCAATTACTTATCCTTACAAAAAGGGGCCATTCTAGAAAATGGAGCTCACCTTTCACCAATTACTTCATCAACTTGACACTCCTTCTTACGGAAGGAAGACTTCCCTTTGGAACAACAACATGATTCCTTTTAGCAGTAATAGGCTTCTTCATTGGAGTTATGCTTTCCTTGGTTGTTGGCTTCTCTTTTTCAATAACAAATTCAACTAACACATTAAAGTTTCCTAAAACCCAACTTATCCAATCAAGTTATTTTTATTCAATATGTGCTAGGCTTGCACTTGAGAAGTCCAAGAGAAACTTCTAGTGCTAACAACTTGAATATCAAGGAGACAACATGTCAAAGGGAGTGCCAAGAAGTCACATGATTGAGTATTTTGACAAAATTCTTAGATTCATTCAGAGGTACTTCACATGTGAAGGAAGGTTCAATATGGTATATCAATACCTTATCAGATTAATACTACACTTTACTAGGAAATAGTCCATGAACCTTCCCTTTTATATTTTTAGGAGTATTGGCAAGATGTTCGATAGGGTCCAAGCTAAATCAAAGCTAGTGAATACTAGTGTTTTACACTCTGATTTAATCAATATGCTAGTAATGGAGGAGTTGAAGAAGACCAACACTTATTCATAGTTTTTCCTAGTTCCATCTGGTTTTCATCCAAATATTTCTCACACACCACAGTCCTAAATACAAACAACTACCCCTACTAAGAAGATTGTGCACTCAGATTCAAGAAAAAAGAGGAAGATGACCAAAAGTGATAAATCCATTTAATTATTGATAAAACACTTGAAGGTGGTCCCTCACAACCTCCTAACAGATAAATTTCTCATGTGGAAGAACCTACACCTATGGATATATCATCAAGTAAAGTAAGGAGTTTGAAGGGTAAAAAACTTATATGTTCCCCACTTGTTGTTGTAGAAACAGTCAAACCTAGAAGACCTTTCACCAGATCAACAACTAAACAACATATTCCTATGGAAGAGGGTAAAAAAAAAGACTCATCTCTGCAAAAGGATAAATCTCAACCTTCCAAGTAGCCCATATATATTATTGATATCATCACTCCTCCTCATGAAACTAATCCTACTTTCAAAAGACTCAGGATGCAACTTAAGGATACAAGAGCTGAAAATGACAAATTGAAGAAGGAAAATCTGGAGGCCCGAATCAAGATGAAGGATATGTTAAACTTATATGAGAATACTATTGATAAATAAAGATACATGGATAAGAGGTCTCTACCCATTCATAGGAAAATTAATAATGTGTATACACAAAAGAGAGCTTTCCATGTAGAGATCATGAAATTGAAAGAAGAGTTGCAACCCTTCAAAGAGAAGATAGAAAAAAGGAATTTGGATATATTGTCTAAGGTGTCTACTAGAAGGAGTATTAGGAAAAGATGAAAATAGGATACTGTTTCACATCAGAATCTTTTTTCCATGGTTCACTTTCTGCATATAATTATAACCTGAGTAATGATTTTGGGCTTTAAGATGAGGTTACCATATTCACATGATTTCTCCAAGGTTACTTCATGTTGCAAGAAGTTTGTAGCAGGATCTGGAAGGTTTTTTCCCAACTTCTTGTACAATTTTAAGGACTGAAATCATTTTGGAGGCAAAAATACACCTAAAGGAAAGTTCATAGCATGTGGAATCACTGGCACTATGAACTGGTTGTTTTAGGATAGTCTGCAGTGCAAGTGTTGCGAAATGGGAGTTATGAATATTTTGAAGATGAAAAGATTGCCAGGTGTCAAGTTGAGGTCAGATAAGAATTTAGAAGATTTTTTTCACATCAAAGTCCACCTATCTTGAGGAGTTTCCTGCAGTAAAACCACATCCACCAAGTTGTTAATAGTTGTTTTAAATGATGCCAACATTTTCCTGGAAATTAGCATTTTTGTTACATTTATGTTGTACACCTAGTTCCAATCCTTTCTTAGGCATAGATTCCTATGAGGAAGTTAGGTGGTGAATTATAAACATGTTTCTGGATATTTTGGTATTTAATATGCATTGTAACTCCATGAGGGGGTTCGAATGGTGAGACGATGAGGCTCATATTTTTCGTTTCAAACTGTAACAAAGTTTCTTGATATATGTACCAAACTCAAGGATATTTAAAAGTGAAAGATTAATTTCTTTCCTACTTTCATATTTGTTTTATCTCACTTCAATTTTTAGTTGATGTTGAATGATTCATCATTATTCTTTCTTCTTATTACAGTAAATGATTGATTGTTGGTAATTCAAGCAAGTTGATCAAAGTGTTTTCTCTTTTTGGTTAAGAAGTTCTTATTCAATGAGATTTATTCCATATGTGTTTCATAAGTACTTGATGTGATCTGATACACGTATTTCATATTTCTTGCTAATTCTTCTATCTTTCATTAATATCTTTAAACATTGATTTGAATCAATTCAAATCCTTGCTTGCTGGTGTGTATTTCATGGAGGTTTTTGTGCTGAAATCATAAACTGAGTATCATACCCATTTTCCACACATTGAAAACACATATTATTCACAATTTTGATGGGTATTAGGATTACATCTACAATATTCTAGGTGTGACTTCTAGTGCTAACATTTTTGGCATCGTTGTCAGGGAACAAATTGAAGATCTTTCCCTGGGTTGTACGACAAGGATACTATTGATTTTGTTGGTGTACATAAAGCAGTAAACATAATGACTGCATAGTGCACGTAGTGAATCCAAAGTTCTGTTGTGGCTCCCAAGATAAGTCATAAGAGGGATAACCCACAGTCATCTCTGGCTACACCTAAAACTGATCCGGAAAAAAACCATAAGGAAGGGAAAATCTTTGCAAGGAGCTTTCTCTTCTAAATTCTCAGGTATTTATGGAGACCTACCTAACTCTGTTTTCCATACACCAGTTGTTGTTTATTTTGTTTCTCATCTACCTATAATTGAAACTTCTATGAAAAGAGAATTAGAATATTTTCCTGTAGAATACACAACTGTTTCTCCTGACTTGAAAGAAGAAAACCTAGAAAGCTTTGATTTTCTTGCATCTCCTGAAATTGTAAAGTGGTTTAGACTTGAAGTTTAGAATATTTCCCTTTATTAGGTTCTCCAACTCCTCATTCATTTAAATTTATTGTAACTAAATAATAAGGAACCTTAGTTTCTATTGAAATTCCCCCCAGATATACCCAAGTCCCATCCATCTTCTGTTAAATTTGAATATTCTCCACCTTATACTCCTCCTTTTTCAAAACCTCTTGTTATAAAAATTGCATTTTCACCTGTTAAGTCACCTTCTATTTCTCCTAAAATTCATATTACTCCTTTTCCAAATCAAATGGAAGAAATCAATCCTCCTCAGAATAGAATGGATGCTATTGTGGCTGCTAGGTATGCACAATTAGTGCTTTCTCATCCCATGAATTCTCTTCCAATAGGATATTACCTTAAGTACATGCCTAAATTTGCTAGAGAGGGATACATTACTATAGAGGATAATCTTGCTGCATTTTACAATTATGCAGATAATTTGAATATTGAAAATGAAGATGTCTGGATGAGAGTCTTTGTGAAAATTCTAGATGGAGAAGCTAGGAAGTGGTTTAGAATTTTAGCTAATAGATCAATAGCTGGAATTAAGGCCTTGGATGATTCATTTTTAAGGCATTCGGTTGACAAAACATAATTCTTATATTACATTACATAATTTGGGGCTCTAAAAAGAAAAGAGGGTGAATCAATGTCATATTTTTCAAAACGATTTAACAATATGTACAACAAAATTCCTAATGAGATTAAACCCACTGAAACCTTTGCGAAAATAAATGATGTAAGTTCTTTTGACCCAAAATTCTATCTTTTGTTGAGAGAAAGAAGGTCTATAGTTTTGTCCCATATGAAAGATGTTGCACTAGAGGTTGAATCAAATATATTGGTAGCATATAAGTTGAGGGGAAAATATGACATAGATAGAAGAAAACAAAAAACAAAAGCCTCATATTAAGATGCTTCAGGGATTAATCCCCAATATGATGAATTGACTAAGTTGGTTAATTCATTATCTTCAGAGATGGAAAGATTAAAACTTGAAGGGAGACAAACAAATAGAAATCCTCAATATTTTGGAAACAAAAATAATTTCAGAAGGACGAATAATACACCTCAAATCCTACAGAGAGATCATATAAATAGAGAGGATTAGAAGGTTCAAACTCCTATACATAAAAATTTGGTAGATGATGAAGAAGGAAATAATGAGTAAGTAGACCAAGAAATTAGTTTTTTAGGGGATACAACTTCTTCTCCTCATTTAACCCAAACTTCTTATGAAGATTATTTAATGTGCAATTAGTTGAATGAGTTAAGTAAAGGAGAAAAATTCAATGAATCTCAAAACAAGTATAATTTGAGATCAAAACAAAAGGAGGGAAAACCAAGTACATCTACTCAGCCTAAAATCAGATACCCCTTCCAAGGCAATGGCTGCACCAAATAAAGAAATAGGAGAAAAAAAAATCATTGCATTATCAAGGTTATTGTTCAAGAGATAAAGAAAATTCAAAAATCCCAATCCTATTTTAATTTTGAGAATGAAATCCAGAAAATCAAGATTCCTTCCCCACTCCTAGAATTGATGAAAAATGAAGATTTTAAGAAATCTATCTCAAAAACATTGGAACCTAAATATTATTCCTCTTCAACAGACTTAGTTAACTTGCAGGATGAGAAACCTACAGTTATATTGGGACCACTAGTAGAAGATAGAGATGAATTTTCTCCCCCCTTTTACACTTCTTTGAATGTGCATGATAAAGTATTGCACAATTGTCTTATGGACTCAGGTGCATCCCACAACTTGATGCCTAAGGTTGTCATGGATGAATTAGGTTTGGATATTACTAAAGAATATCATGATTTGTATTATTTTGACTCAATAAAGGTAAAATGTCTTGGAGTTATTAAATATCTAGTTGTCACTCTTTTTCAACTAACTATGAAAAGAAAATTCACGGACATTGTAGTTGCAGATGTTCCTCCCAAATTTGGGATGTTGTTGTCTAGATCATGGATCAAGAGGTTAGGAGGGACCTTGAAAATGGATCTTTATTATTCTACCATATCATAAGTGATGAGAGAAACCCAACACACCATCCCATATGTTTATTATTTGGGTTGGTTGTCATTGATGTAAACCCTTGAAGAAAGTCCGGCAGCGAATTATGGTAGCACAAAGGTTTAGGTAATGGAACCAAGTTTGTTTGATGTATAATGGTATGTGTTTTAATATATTTGAAGGTAATACTATTCTATATGGATAGTACATGTCATTCCATTTTCAATGGTATGTGGAACATCACATAATACCTCATAGTTAGAGAGTTATGGCCATGTCAAGTTGGATAACCCTCATGAGTCATCTAGAAGCCCCAAAAGGTCAAAGTAGTCGAAGTGGTTGCAAAGAAGAAATTATTTAAATAATAAAGTGAAATGATGAGTGTAATATAAGTCAAAGTGGATACAAAAGAAATTATTTAAATAATAAATTTAATGGAGAAATTACTAAGTGGACAAGTGGTTAGAAGTGGGTTAGCCCTAAAATATGGAAAGTGGTTTAAGATGGTTAGAAGGTAACCCCTTGAGGAAGCTACATAAAAGTATAAATAAGAGGCAAGAGTCTCATTTAATTACACTTGAGCATATTGAATATCTACAAGTGATTGAGGTAACCAAAGGATATCTAAGGTGAATTTCATAGGGAAGGTGAAGTAAAGAAGGCCAAAATTCAAGGGAGGATAAATTCTTTTGATGATGCTTTCTAAGGTATGTTATTTACAGGTCATCTCAACATTTTTGAAATAATTGTTTTTTCTAGAATGATTCAAATCGTGAAATCTGGAGGCCATTGAGGAAACATATCCAAGTAGTTGTGATAAAAAAAATCATCTTTTGGGTCGTTGTATTGTTGGAGATGCACTCCGTGGAAAATAGGGTTTGTGGCTAGTCCTAAAACTAGTCTAAAATAGGTGTTTCGGCTAAAAATGTCATAAATTCCTCATACCAGATCCAAATTCCATAAGACCAAATGTATTGGTTAGAGTATAGTATGTAGAATTATATGTACCATTTCATATCCACACAAAAAATATTATGTGCAGGGAACGCTCTACAAGTTCTCTCTCTAGAATAAACCAAAATTCAACAAGGTGTGCCATTTTTCCTATAACTCCTTTTATGAGAGGTTCCAAGTAGTGAAACCTACAGGAATTACATAAATGACACTGAAGAACATTTTGTACTATTTTCAGATATTTATTCACTATAGGTACATAGTTATGATTATTTTAAGTTAGGGTTGTTGACTAATCCAAAATTAGTCATGTGAGACTAAAGTAAAGTTTGATGAAAATGCTAGTCTCTTGTTGTTAAAGTTAAGGAAGGTGTGTAGGTATGTGATCATATACACCAGGTCTATTACAGAGTTACAAATCAGATTTGAATGATGAAATTGATGAGGGATTTTGGTTGAAGTACATGTTGGGCACATGGTTGAGACAAGTAGTTGATGAGTTGGTACATACATGAGGTGTATAGTTGATGATGTTGGTACATCTTGAAGAGTCATAGTTTATGTGTATTTGAGGCATGATTGGTACATATTTGTTGCATGTTTGATGCACTCGTTGATGGTACAGGTTGAGATACAGGTTGGTGCATGGTTGATTCACTTGTTTATGGTATAGGTTGAGGTACAGGTTTATGTATGGTATATGTTGGAACAGGTTATTGGTACATGTTTTTTGGTGTAGGTTGATTGGTATAGGTTTACAACAGTATATCTCACAGTGATAGTGTGACAATGGTTTCATCATTCTACTTATATTTTAGGGAGGTTGGATGGGGAAAGGACAAGTGGTTGTATCCACCTTCCGGTTGTAGCCGGAGAACATAAAGGGTTGTAACCTCCTTCTGTTTGTAGCCAAAGAATTGGGGAATTGGAACTTCCCTCAAGTTGTATCCTGAGAAACTAGGGGGTTGGAGCCTCCTTCCAGTTGTAATTAGTGCTTCCAATGATTGTAATTATTAAAGACATATATGAAAAAGAATTCTCTGGTTTTCTCCCACTTTGGTTTCCACGTAAAAACACTGGTGTATTGTGTATGTGCATGACTGCTCATTTGATCATTGTTTATTTACTCTACAAGTATTGGATGATAATGCTACATTGATATAACACTTTCATTTTATGGTTAAAAAGGATTAAATTTCTCTATTATTGATTCACCCCCCCCTCTCAATAATCCAACAATTGGAATCAGATTAGGTTCTTTCAGGAAATAGTTTAACCACTGGAAGGATATCATGGATTATTCTGAGAATGGAGTACCATTATTTAATGGCCATAATGGTTTAAATTATGAGATATGGAGTGGAAGGATGAAAGTATTTTTACAGGAACAAGGGTATTATATTTGGCTATAAGTTGTTATAGGTTATGATAGCTCAAAAAGGGAAAAGACTGCAGCCAAGAAGGAATTAAAGAAGAATAAAAAAATAGCAATGGATTTCATATGGGAAGGATTACCTAATCCAGTAAGAGAAAAGGTTGGTAATTTTTCATCAGCCAAAGAAAGTTGGGATAAGTTACATGATATATATTCTTCACCCATCGTAGATTTAGAAAATGCCAAAGAAGATGCAAGTACAGATCAAGAAGAAATATGTTCACCATGACAAACTAATTCAGAAGATGAAGAGTACATAATCAATAGAGGTATGTTGTTTTGATTTAATTGTGAAAAATGCAAACATCTTGAAATAGAATTCCATGAAGGAAATGAGACAGAAAAAATAATTGAAAAATAAGACAATTATGAAGAAGAATTGATCAGTGATTTAGATGAACTAAGAAAAGAAAGAGAACAAAACAATTCATTCAAGAAAGAATTGATGAAACAAAAGGAAATTTCTCACATTTTTGAAGAATCCCGGGGATCATCAAGAACTTAAGAACTCATCTAGAATAAGCCAGAAAGATCGAAGAAAATCTTAAAGATCAAAAGCATTATTTTGAAGCTAACATAACAACACAAAAGGAAGAAGCGGAAATGAGAGAGAAGATATTGAAGATCATCTTAAGGAAAGAACTAATGATCTAAACCAGTGTGAGGAAGAGTTTAGTCAATAAGAGAAAGGACTGGAAGAAGAAATAATCACATTAAAAATACAGCTTGAAGAAGAAAAAAGAACAGAAGAAGTCATGGAGTCTTAGATAATGAAGAAAGAAGAAGAGGTTGAGAAGCTTGAAGAAGAAGTTATCACATTGAGAATTAAAATTGTCAAGCTCAACAAGAACGTTGAAGAGACAGAAACATCCACATCAGTTATAGAGAATGAAGAGAAACAATGTAGGTTGCTAGAAAAGAAGAATGAAAAAAATAGAAAGAGTTATGCAGAAGTACTCAAAGGAAGGAATCATGGTCAACCAAAATCTAAGAAAACTATTAAAGATACATATCAAGAAGACCATCCATGTTCAAGCCACAAAGAAGATTTGATCATGATCAATCAAGGCATAATTTAGAAGGACTACACCACAACGAATATCATTCACTCCTAGGTATGTAAATTCATTTTATGGTCATTGTTTTTATTGTACTAATTTTGGACATAAGGTTGCATATTGCAGGGATTATAAAAATGTTCAAGCAATAAATGCCTATGTGGCCCCATGTAACATTGAATGTTACAAATGTCATAACTATGGACACATAGCTAGTGATTGTAGAATCATAATCGATACTTCCATGAAAGAGAACATTGATATAAAATATAAGAAATTATGGATAAGAAAATGCTAAGAACAGGTGAAGAAATACCAGGTCCCATAGATCGCAAGATTGGAAATACAACGAGATGAAGAAAATTATACAGAGAAAAAGAAATATGTAAGATACAAAAATCTATGGAAAATAACTGAAAGAGGAGAAGGATAGGTAAATAAGGAACAGGTTCAAGAGATTGTAATTTTAGGCATTGTAGTGAAATATGAATCCACAAAAAGAAATAAAGAAGTCAGAGCTTAGAGAGATGATGAATCTACCAATGAAGATGATGAAAAATACACATTAGAGCAAGAATCGTTCTGATCCATCTGATTTAGAGACTCCCAGGTAATATGAATATTAGACAGGGGGAGTCTATGTAATAGTTGTGACAGACCAAATAACCATCCTTCGAGAAGCTTGCAGAGTTTGAGTAGACAGATCCAAAGTAGTCAGGTAGCAGAAGTACAGTTTGATATATTAATCAGTTGTAGTAGTGAAGACTTCATGATAGTATAGTGATAAATGGTTCAACATTATGGACAGTTGTGTTGTAGAGTCTTGGAAAGTATTGATGAAGATGGATTCGTAATAACACTTAGATGGTTTGAACAAATATATGATAGTGGGCGACAGCATGGATTAATAGATTGGTTCAAAGAGTGGTTTAGAGACAAAGGGAATTTATCATAACGGATTATAATTACACAAGAAATGGCTCGAACAATGCTAATGGATTCCTAATTGATAGATATTTTTTGGACACATATAGTGCATACAACAATTCACATCCAAAATAGATTAATGCTTAGAAACAACAATGACAAAAATCCCTATGAGCTATGGAAAGGAAGCCATCAAATGTGAATCACTTCAGAGTATTTGGAAGAAAATGATACATCAAAAGAGAAGATGGGATAATGGGAAAGTTTGACTCTTGTGTGGACAAAGGAGTACTTGTTGGTTACTCAAGTACAAGGAAATCATACAAGCGTTACAATCTAAGGTTGAACAAAGTTGTGGAAAGAATCAATGTAACAATTGATGAAATAGGTGGATGATAATTAAAAGAAGAAGAAAATGAGTCAGTCGAACAACTTTACAAAGAAGAAAAAGATGAAGAAGAAGTAGAAGGGGAAGATGAAGAAGATCAGACATAAGTAGAAGAGGAATTTCAACAAGTGCCTCCAAAGACACCTAGCAAACAAATACAGAAGAATCATCCTTTAGATCATATTATCGAAAAAAAATATGCAGGAGTTGAGACTAGAAGAAGAATCTGTTTAGCAGAACAAATGCACCTAGTAATCTTATCTATGATTGAACCATATAGTTTTGAGGAGGTCAGGAAGGATGAATTCTGGAATAAGTCCATGAATGAAGAATTGGATCAGATAGAGAAGAATGACACTTGGGAATTGGTTCCAAGACCAAGGAATAAGAATGTGATTGGCACAAAGTGGGTTTTCATAAATAAATTGAATGAAGATGGACATGTTACGAGGAGCAAATCTAGATTGGTATGTAAAGGATACACACAGGTTTAAGGAATTGATTTTGAAGAGACATTTTCCCCAGTTTCCATAATGGAAGCAATTTGATTTCTCTTAGCTTATGCATGCTCCAAGAATATTAAAGTGTATCATATGGACATGAAATCATATTTTCTGAATGGGGAACTTGAAGAAGAAGTCTACATTGAACAATAGGAAGGATTTTAGTTGTCATAAAACACAGATTATGTGTGTAAATTGAAGAAGGCCTTGTATGGTCTAAAACAAGCTTCTAGAGAATGGTACTCTAGACTGGATAAATATCTATAGCAGGCAGGGTTTAGAAAATGAGGTGAAAACAACAACCTCTACATCAAGGTAACTCAAGATGGTAGTTTATTAATTGAAGTTTGTGTTGATGATATTATTTTTGGAAGTATTGATGATAGGTTAAGACATAAATTTGAAAAGGATATGCAAAATGAAGTTGAAATGTCATTACTCGGAGAACTATCCTTCTTTCTGGGTCTTCAGATACATCAGAGCAACTGAGAAATTTTTATTTCTCAAAATAAGTATATTAGAGAAATGCTAAAGACGTTCGGAATGAAATATTGAAAACCAGTTACCACTCCTATGCAAACTAGTTGCAAGTTGAGAAAATATGATGATTCAAAGTCTACAGACTAGAGGCAATATAGGTCAATGATTGGTAACTTACTATATGTGATAACATATAGACCAGATGTAATGTAGGAAGTTAGACAGGTGGCACGATTTCAAGCAGCACCAAAGGAATCACATGTCTTAGAAGTGAAGAGGATTTTCAGATATATCAAAGGAACATAAGAGTTTGGATTATGGTATCCAAAAGGAAAGGATATATCACTTATTACCTACATATATGTAGATTGGGTAGGTTTCATTGATGAATGAAGAAGAACGAGTGGAGAAACATTCTACTTGGGTGAATGTTTATTATATTGGCTAAGAAAGAAACAATCATCAATATATTTATCTACAGTCAAAGCAGCGTATATTGTAGCAGTAGGATGTTGTACACAGGTTCTATGGATGAAACAAAATCTGACAGATATACAGGTTGAGTATGATGAGACGATTCCAATATAATGTGATAATACAAGAGCCATCAATATCTTAAAGAACCCAGTGATGCACTCCAATACGAAGCACATTCCAATCAAGTATCACTTTCTATGGGAACATGTTGTAGAGAAGAACATCGGAGTTGAATATGCGGCACAAAATAACAAGTGGCAGACATATTTACAAAAACGCTTCCACGGGAAGCCTTTGAGTATCTTCGCCATAGACTCATAGTATTTTCTACTCCAAAATGAATTTTTTTGAATTCTTATCTTATATGTCTTACATTTACACAAGGAAGCACCATAAAGAGGACAATTGAGGTTGGGAGATCCATTTCAGGAAGATTTCAGTTAGGGGGAGTGGCTCTAGATGGAAATATACCATTGCCATTGATGAAAAAGGGGGAGAGAATTATCAGATGCAAAAGTGAATGCTTGGATAAAGAGAATAGAGGCATGGTTATAGGGGGAGCAATGGTCATAAGGGGAGCATGAGTGATATGAGTTCAGTATTGCATCAGAATGTTGCCATCAATTCCAAAGGGGGACATTGTTGATTATTTGGGTTGGTTTTCATTGATATAAACCCTTGAAGAAAGTCTAGTAGAGAATTATGATAGCATAAAGGTTTGGGTAATGGATCCAAGTTTGTTTGATGTATAATGGTATGTGTTTTAATATATTTGAAGGTAAGACTATTCTAGATGGATAGTGCATGTCATTCCATTTCTAGTGGTATGTGGAACGTCACATAACTCCTCATGGTTAGAGAGTTATGGCCATGTGAAGTTGGATAACCCTCATGAGTCATCTATAAGCCCCAAAAGGTCAAATTAGTCAAAGTGGTTGCAAAGAAGAAATTATTTAAATAATAAAGTGAAGTGATGAGTGTACTATAAGTCAAAGTGGATACAAAAGAAATTATTTAAATAATAAAGTTAATGGAGAAATTACTAAGTGGAAAAATGGTTAGAAGTGGGTTAGCCCTAAAATAAAAAAAAGTGGTTTAAGATGGTTAGAAGGTAAATAATAAAGTTAATGGTGAAATTACTAAGTGGAAAAGTGGTTAGAAGTGGGTTAGTTCTAAAATAAAGAAAGTGGTTTAAGATGGTTAGAAGGTAACCCCTTGAGGAAGCTACATAAAAGTATAAATAAGAGGCAAGGGTCTCTCATTTAATTACACTTGAGAATATTGAATATCTACAAGTGAATGAGGTAACCAAAGGATATCTAAGGCAAATTTCAGAGGGAAGGTGAAGTAAAGAAGGCCAAAATTCAAGGGAGGACAAATTCTCTTGATGATGCTTTCTAAGGTATCTTATTTACAGGTCATCTCACCATTTTCAAAATACTTTCTTTTTCTAGAATGAATCAGACCACAAAATATGGAGGTCGTTGATGAAACATATCCAAGTAGTTGTGATAAACATTTCAGCTTGTGGGTCGTTGTAGTTTTGGAGATACACTCCATGGAAAATAGGGTTTGTGGCTAGTCCTGAAACTATTCTAAAACAAGTGTTTTGGGTAAAAAAGTCATAACTTGTTCATACCAGATCCAAATTTCGTAAGAAAAAATGTATTGGTTAGAGTATAGCCTTTAGTATTCTATGTACCATTTTTAGATCCATACAACAAATATTTTATGTGGGGAACGCTCTACAAGTTCACTCTCTAGAATAAGCCAAAATTCAACAAGGTATGTCATTGTTTCTATAACTCCTTTACTGAGAGGTTTCAAGTAGTGAAACCTAGATGAATTGCATAAACAACACTAAAGAAAATTTTGTACTATTTTCAAATATTTATTCATTACAGGTACCTAGTTATGATTATTTCAAGTTAGGGTTGTTGACTAATCCAAAATTAGTCATGTGAGACTAAAGTAAAGTTTGATGAGAATGCTAGTCTCTCGTTAAATTTAAGGAAGGTTTGTAGGTATGTGATCATATACACCAGGTCTATTACAAAGTTACAAATCATATTTGGATGATGAAATTGATGAGGAATTTTGGTTGAGGTACATTTTGGGTACATGGTTGAGACAAGTAGTTGATGAGTTGGCACATACATGAGGTGTATAGTTGATTATATTGGTAAATCTCGATGAATCATAGTTTATGTGTATTTGATGCATGATTGGTACATATTTGGTGCATGGTTTATGCAGTAGTTGATGGTATAGGTTGAGGCATAGGTTGGTGCATGGTTGATGCACTTGTTTATGGTACATGTTGAAGTACAAGTTGATGTATGGTACATGTTGGCATAGATTATTGTTACAGGTTGTTACAGGTTCTTTGGTGTAAGTTGATTGATACATGTTTACAACAGTATATCTCACAGTGATAGTGTGATAATGGTTCCATCATTCTACTTATATTTTAATGAGGTTGGATATGGAAAGGACAGATGGTTGTAGTGACCTTCTGGTTGTAGACATAGAACATAAGAGGTTGTAGCCAGGGAATTGGGGAGTTGGAGCTTCCCTCGGGATGTAGCCTAAGAAACTAGGGGGTTGGAGCCTCCTTCCAATTGTAGCTAGAAAACAAAGGAATTTGGTGCTTCTAATGAATGTAATTCTTAAATACATATAAGAAAAACCATTTTGTGGTTTTCTCCCGCTTTGGGTTTCCACATAAAAATGTTGGTTTACTATGTATGTGTATGATTTCTCATTTTTTCATTGTTTATTTACTCTGCAACTATTGGATGATAATTCTACATTGATATAACACTTTCATTTTATGGTTAAAAAGCATTAAATTGCTCTATTATTGATTCAACCTCCCTCTTAGTAATCCAACACCCTCTATGATGTTGATATTGATTTAGGGTATGGTATTCTTCATCTTATTGAGTTTCCTCAGTCACCATTAGAAATAAAAAAATTAGTCACAAACAAGATGTTAAAAAACTAGACAGGGTGTTCAAACATGGAATATGTATTCTAATGTGGCATCTTCCAGGGATAGTGTTGGTGCTGGAGTAGTGCTCATTTATCCCTCTCAGGATGTCATGACCTTGTCTTTCAAACTTGAATTTGAGGTGATAATTCGATTCAAATTATTAATAAAACATTTGAAGGTGGTCCCTCACAACCTCCTGACAAAGACATTTTTGATGTGGTAGAACCTACACCTATGGAGGTACCATCATGTAAAGTAAGGAGTTTGAAGGGAAAAAAATTTATCTTTTCCCCACCTGTTGTTGTAGAAACAGTCAAACCTAGAAGACCTTTCACCAGGTCAACAATTAAACAACATATTCCTATGGAAGAGGGTACACCAGAAGCCTCATATTAGAAAAAGGATAAATCTTAGACTTCCAATAATTCCATAGAGATTATTGATATCAATACTCCTCATCATGAAAGTAATCCCACTTTCAAAAGAATCGGGGGGAAACTTAAAGATACAAGAGATGAAAATGACAAATTGAAGAAGGAAAATATGGAGGCTCAAATCCAGCTGAAGGATATGTTAAAGTTATATGAGAATATATTTGATAAAGAAAAATACATGGATAAGAGGTCTCTACCCCTTCATAGGAAACATAAGAATTTGTATAAACAAAAGAGATATTTCCAAGTTGAAATTAGGAAATTGAAAGAAGAGTTGCAACCCTTCAAAGAGCAGGTAGAAAAAGGGAATTTTGATATATTGGATAAGGTGGATACTAGAAGGAGTACCATGAAAAGATGAACACATGATACTATTTCACATCAACGTCATTTTTTCCATGGTTCAATTTCCGCATATAATTATAACCTGAGTAATTATTTTGGGTTTTGAGTTGAGGTTACCATATTCACATGATTTATCCAAGGTTACTTCATGTCGCAAGAAGTTTGTAGCATGATATGGAAGTTTTTTCCCAATTTATTGTAACGTTTTAAAGATTGGAATCATCTTGGAGGTAAAAAGGAACCTATAGGAAAGTTTGAGTGCATGGACTCACTGGCGCTGCGAACTGGTTGTTTTAGGATAGTCTGCAATGCAAGTGTTGTGAACTAGGACTTATGAATATTTTGAAGTTGAAAGGATATCCGTGTTTTAGGTTGAGTGCGGATAAGAATTTAGAATATTATTTGCACATCAAAGGCCACATGTATTGAGGATATTCCTTTAGTAAAACCACATGCACCAAGTTGTTAATAGTTGTTTTAAATGATTCCAACATTTTCCTAGAAATTAGCATTTTTTTTACATTTTCATTGTACACCTAGTGCCACACCTTTCTTAGGAATAAAATCCTATGAGTAAGTTAGGTGGCGAATTGTAAACATGTTTTTGGATATTTTGTTATTTAATATGCATTGTAACTCTATGAGGAGGTTCAAATGGTGAGACAATGAGGCTCATATTTTTAGTTTCAAACTGTAGCAGAGTTTCCTAATATATGTATTAGACTCAATAATCTTTAATAGTGAAAGATCAATTACTTTCCTACTTTCACATTTGTTCTATTTCACTTTGATATTTAGTTTTTGGTGAAGGATTCATAATTATGCTTCCTTGTTATTACAATAAATGATTTATTATTGGTAATTTATGCAAGTTGATCAAAGTTTTTTCTCTTTTTGAATAAAGAAGTTCTTATTCAATGAGATTTCTTCCATATGTGTTTCAGAAGTACTTGATGTGACCTGATACATGTATTTCATCTTTCTTGATAAGTCTTCTATTTTCCATTAATATCTCTAAATACTTATTTGAAGATATTCAAAGCCTTGCTTGCTAGTGTGTATTTCATGATGTGTTTGTGTTGAAATCATAACCTAAGTATCACACCCATTTTCCACACATTGAAGACAATTATTATTCACAATTTTGATGGGTATTAGGCTTACATCTATAAAAATCTAGGTGTGACTTCTAGTTCTAACATTATTTTTCAAAATAATACTTTTAAGCTGCAAAATTTGGAAGATGTTAAAATTCCTAGTGGCCAAACCAATGGGAATTTTCTAAGAAAATACTTCTTCTAAAGCCATGGGTGGCTTCATTTCATTGTAAATACCATTCTATTAGATAGTTATTTTTTCTTTTAATAATTCCTCCTTTCCCAATGGATAAGACACTATAATTGCATGTTCGTGGAGCCTCACATGGAGGTCTCCTGTAATAACCCAAGATCGAGCCCAAATTGAACTGTAAATATGTTTTATAGGCTGGTGAGACAAGTGGTTATAATCTAGAAGGATTATGTGATGATTAGGCCAGAGAGCCTATATGCTATTGTATATGTAAACACTCATATAATTGATATAAAACATTGGTGCATGTATACCGACCACAATAAAAGAGTATGGGGGACTAAACTCCACTAGAAAGGGAAAGGGAGGGACATGATACTAGAAAAGGGACTAAGCTAGAGGGATTATCTCCAAGGTAATATTATAATAGTATTCCTTAATACTATGGTGAGGATAATTATTTTATCCTAAGTTCTTATGGGAGGGTGAATGAATCACAAGTGGAGAGAAACAAGCTCTGGCAGAGCCATGTGTCATCAAGGGTGCATGAAAATATATGTGGGGTAAATTAGTTTGTTTTGTTATCTTTCCCCATTCACCAACTCCTATCGGACTAATCAGTAGGTGCGCACACTAACTGATCTCCCTAGATCCACCTGTATCTAGAACAAAACAGGACAGGACATGACTCTTTCCCTAAGTTTTGACCATTGAATCAACTAGTAGGAAGGAATAAGTACCATACCTTTATATCGCTTCCTAGGGTCTCTGTTGCTCCTGCTTCTCTCCAGTGCTCTCGTGAAGTCAATACCAAGACAACACAAACCAACCAAAGTGAATATAGCACAATATATTCAACAGTCAACCTATGTGTATGATGAAGGAATTACACAATAAAGTGGAAATAGCTTTATGGGAAAGGGACATGCCACTGTATCATATTAATGGAAAGTAAAGATTACAACCTGAGCCTTGATGTTGCAAACTTCCTTTCGATGGCCCTTGGCTCTGACACACACACTTGATCAATCCTTGTATGCAGAAGATCAAATCCTCTTGATAGACTTGCTAGAGTCTCCAAGCTGTTGTTCAACTAAGTCCTTCACACAATTCTTTCACAAATTCTCCAATGAATATTTCTTAACCTTTTCCATGAGAATTCCCTCAATATATAGGAGAGAATGAATTAGTTACTTGGATAAGAATGATCCCACAATATCTAGGAATCCAGTACAAGGATAACCATTCGAATGCCAACCCATCCTTCTAGAAGATTCCCTTATAGAAACATCGAGAATTCATATTTTTCCATGGTTTATGAAGAGTTCTCACCCTAGAAGTTCAACACAGTGCGAACTTCTCACACACTAGCTTAGGGAAGCATGCGAGAATCATGCATTATCGCAGGAAAATATACTAGAAGCCTGCGAATAGTCTTCAAAAATGAGTTTTCTGGAAGAGATGAAAGTAACTTTTTCTGAGGAGAAAGTTTTTATGAAGAGCCTGAGTACACCATCATTAATACACCATCATGATGACCAAAATCATGGGTAACAGAATGCCTCCCAAAGTATGAGGTTGGAACCAGTGATAGCCGAAAGACTTTGTAAGCTTCATGTGTGTGTTAGAAACTAGGAGCACACCTAATCGGAAACCTGCGAACAACCAAGCATCTGCAGAATATCATTTATACCAACTCTGAGGTAGGCATTCCCATACTCAGATCATAGACTGATAACAATTGTATACCTGGGTCATGGCCACCAATCATACACTATGGATCCATGCCGTCGAAATATAGCATAGCCACCATGATATACTGTGGATCTATGCGAAAAATTTCAAATGAAGACGAAATAGCCACGAGACATACACAGTGGATCTATGTGTCGCAAATTATACATACTCCATCAAAACCTAGACAAAAGAGATGATATCCAGGGTCTTCAATCTCGTCGCCCAAAGTATGAATCTAACCATGTGATTACATGTGTTGAAGTCAAACATGGCAGAAACCACTTGATTACCGATCATTGATAGAACCGTTAACAAGTGTGAGGGAAATCACCATTGATGTCAATGACTCCCAAGGTACCCTAGTACAATCCATTGAGTGCGAATAAATGAGTTGAAGTCGAACATCCGATGGAATCTTTCGATTAGGGGCCAATGATGTAAACCCACTGTTGAAAGCGAGGAAACCTGCCATTGAAGCATGCAAGCTCCAAGGTACCAAATAATTTCGAAGTCTTGATTTTGGATAATGAGCTGAAGTCGACAGAACAAAACTCATCACAGGAGGGCCTTGATGTATCCCCCATCAATGACATGAAATGAGTAATATATTTTGAAGGTGAAACAGAGTATGATGTGAATTGAACTGGACACAGGGAAGGCTGACATGAAGAGAATGGATAACTGGAGATGGATAACTCAATATAGATTTCATATGGACTTCTCTTGAACATATGAACAACACAACCAATGATTTGGTAGCATTGACTCAAAGACAACACAGGGAATGACCTTGTAGCAAATCGAATGAGAGACAAATGGATTTCCCAAACCGGCTTCAAAGGTGATGAATAGGGGGTGTCATGTTCAAGAGCGACACTCACTACCAATCAATATGAAGATGAAAACATATCCCTTTCCCAAATTTCCCCCCACCATTTATGGCAAGTACCTCTTTATTTTTACGCAAGCTTGAGGAGGATAACATATGCTTGTTTATATAAGCTCGTCCTTTGGACGAGTCCCTCAGAGTATGTTTAACGAACCCTAATAAGGAGTGGTTCAGTCCCATCATGGGTCTGTCAATGTTTGTTTAACGAGTCTAGAGATAGAAAAATTGAAGGTTTTTCATGATTATAGAGTCTGGAAAAACACTTAAAAGAGAACTCTCTCAGTTCCTTTTTCATAAAATAGTCTAGATGAGACCGAAAAATAGATAAATTATCGCTCACCAAACACGTACTTCAAATACTTTAGCGAGCGTGAAAATAGCAAGGTCGCTCGGCGATATTTTCATGTTTAGAGAGTCTGAAAAGATCTTAAAGAGGACTCCAGGGGGGTTCCTTTTTCATATAACCTTGTTGAGCCTGAAAAAGTGATAAAAGTACGCTCGATCGTGTTCTCATGTATTTACGAGTGCAAGAATGGACAAAGACCACGCTCGAGGTTTTTATATAAAAACCATAAAAAACAATAAAAAAACACACGATAACAAAGAAAAACATGTTTGTATCCCTGTATTTGATCATCAATGTCATCATGCCTGCAAGAGTTACACTCAACATGACATTAGGGATTAGGGTTTAATAGATAAATAATCATAAAAAACCAAAATGACATAGTAAAAGTAAATAAAAGGAGTAAATACTCTTTTTACCACATCATTTTTACCTTTCCACTATTGATCTCAAAAAACCCCTCTTTTACCCTCAGAGTTCGGCGTCAGATTGAGGGAGCTATGAGAGACCATTCAGGGAGACGTCTACGATAGTAAGGTAGGCTCTTTGTCCTTAACATTTTCATGGTTTACTTTTGCAATTTCATTGGTTAAAAAGTCATTTTTCATTTCATTTTCCAAGCCCTACTTGCGCATTGCCATTCTGGCAGGTAGGCTTCACGGGACCTGTGAGAATGAGGCATTCTCACAGGTGAGCCTAAGGCCACCTGTGAGGTTCTCGCACTATGCAAACAGGGCACCTGTGAGAACCTCAAAGCTCAAAAAGTTTTTAAAATTTAGCCAATGAAAGAGAATGAACTCATGAAAAAAGTTGCTAATCTTCTTATTGTGTTCCTTATGCCGATAATTGGCCATCAAAATGGTGCTTGAGTGGCATGAAAGGGAACATGAAGAAGACAATGCAATGGCCTAAAATCATCCACCTACTATTGTTGCTTTGAGATATTGTGGACTCTTGAAGTACTTTCACATCTCGGGCATGAGGGCCCAAGTCAGACTATTAGAGTACCTGGTGCATATGTGGGACCCTAATCAGCAGGTATTTCAGGTGGGGGTCCACACACTATCCTTAGAAATTGAGGACATTTACTTTTTGAATGGTTTTTCATGACAGGGGTACTATGTGAGCCTGACCGGTAGCAAAGGTGGTGGGCTATAGATGAGTGAGTACTGTCGTTTACACTATGTTCCCGAGGCTGAGAGAAAGAAAGGAAAAGTAGCCATTTGGGGGGTACGAGATTTGACCCTCCATACTATCCTATTCACCATAGCCCAGATGGCTGGGATTTTTGCTCCTCATATGGCATTACAGAGTTACTTCTAGTATGCTATTGAGTGTATTGAGCCTCGGGTGTTCAACTTGGCAGATGTTGTGCTTCGCAGTATAAAAAGACAACTAACCAAATGCAGATGAGGCAACCTGAAATAATTTGGGTACGAATATTTGTTGGTGTCCTTCTTCCTTGAGAGGGTCCCATTACTGAGGCTGCAAGTTGAGTGGAATATACTGGCTCCTAGGGACCCTAGGATGTTGAGATGGTGTCAGCTTATGGCCTGGCATGTGGCTGGACTGATCATCAAGTATGATGATACTTTCTTTGACTGGATTCAACCACAATTGTTGATGGTTGACGACTACACTCATGCTGGGTTGGATTTCTGAGGAAATCCAGATTTGGTATTGCTAGAGGATACTCAGTGGGGGGACCTTGGTAAGAAGTACACATATTTTTCTGTTTAAATGTTTTGTGAATTTTTATCATATTCAAATGTTTTTTTTTTATATGTTCGTCCAAATACTAATACAAAATCGTTTGTTGATAACACAGATGTTGGAACTTACAGACCTCCTGGCACTTCTCCCATTCAGCGGCGAGGAGAGGTAGCGACAGTGCCACAATATGCTGAGGATTATCAAGTGGTGGAACAGAATCTAGAAGGCCTGACTGCAGACATTCCAGACATGACTCTGGAAGAGGTTCCACGACGTGATCAGCGTCATACTGTAGGGGTATCAACATCCATGAGTCAACTGCTCCGTAGAGTTGCTCGAGCAATCATGTGTTACCATGAACATCATCCATGACGTCACTTTGTAGAAGCTATGAGCTTCAGATTTTGACATTTTGGTCTTCGGACAAACTTTTTGTAAAAAACTCTTTTGATCATTATATATACAGACGACTTCTACCGGTTTACTTTATATTGTGTGAATTTCGATGTGTTTGATTTATAAATGATTCAAATGTCTATCCAATACATAATTATCCAATGCATATGTTAATGTATTTAGACATCTAGGAATATGTTGATATTCAATGTGATCAAAATAACGTTCCAAGAGGCGAATTCGCAAATACACCCGTAACAAAGTAGGACTTCGAATAGAGTAGACATTACTTAACTGTAGTACTACAAGATGCGAATCAAGTCGCACAACCAAATGATGAATTCCAAGCGAGATAGAATCAACCAATAATTCAATAATGGAACTATACTCTGCAATGTTGTTGGTCGCACGGCCAAGGCACACACCTCGTAAAGATACAAGTTCGTTTGTAGGGGCGTAAATTTCCCACGTAGTGGAAGAAAGGTTCTGAGTACTACGGCTAGTGCCATCAGTGAAGCCAATATAGGGTAGTGAAGACTCCAACATATGGAAATCAAACACAATGTCACATAAGGGCATAGACCAGATAACGACAAAAGTAAGATATAGTAACACACAAAACGTATGATACAATAAAATACAAGTACTTGTGCACAGATGATTTCATGCATAGTACTTCTTCAAGTACAACCCATTCCTGGGCTCACTCAAAGGGATACCATTGTAATCTACCAACTCATAAGCTCCTTTTTCCAAAACTCGTTGAACAATATAAGGACCTCACCACATGGGTTCGAATTTCCCAGCTCCTAACATATCTTGATCTTGTTCATATAGAAGAACAAGATCACCTTCGGAAAAAATGCAAGGCTTGACATGCTTGTCGTATTGGGCCTTGACACGCTTTTTCTGGGCTTCTATGACTAGGGTGGCGTCACGTCGAGTTTCTTCTAATCACATAAGATACAATAGACATTCTTCCTCGGCAGAAGTGTTGGGTAGGAGTTCATCAGCTAGTTTCAAAGAAGGTATCTCGCATTCGATAGGGAGAATGGCTTCCACACCGTAGACTAACCAAAAATGTGTAAACCCAGTAGTGGACTTGACAGATTTCCTGTAATCCCACAATGCCAAAAAAAACATTGTGTGCCAACTTGTTTTATGAATCCCTATCATTCATCAGAGCATAGTTATGAGAAATTTGTTGATTTCTTTGACCTGGCCATTGGCTTGTGGATAATAGGGCATTGAGTTATCATGGTGAAGAACCAACTTTTTCGTAAGTTAAGACATCATAAAATTCCTAAAGTGGCTACCGTGATCAGTGATGATACCTTGGGGAACACCAAAACGAGCTATGACATGATTAAAAAGAAACAATGTTGTGGTATTTCCAGTGTTGTTAAATGTTGGCATCACCTCGGCCCATTTTGTAAAGTAGTCAATGGCTACAATGATGTAACCATGCCTCCCGACCGAGTGAGGGTGACATGTCATGAAATCGATGCCCCATTTCGCAAAGGGACCAACTGAGACCATAGGATGAAGAGGAGCAAGATGTGACCTAATTTTCTGATTGTAGGTCTAGCAGGCATGGCATTTCTGAATGACAATAATGCAGTCGTTAAATAAATAAGGCCAAGAATACCCTACACGTAAGATCTTCTGGGCAGTATCATACCCCGACATATCACCACCACATGCTCCAGAATGGCAGTCATTCAGATCTTTCTCGGCTTCGTCGAACGTTAGACAACGTCGAAAAAAAGAGTCAATCCCCTGACGATAAAGAGTATCCCCGAGGATAATGTATTGACGAGCTTGATAGCGTATTCGACGTCGTTCAATACTGGACAAAGCAGACCGAAAAGTATAGGTTTGGAGATATATAATGATATCCCCATACCAAATATCATCAGTGCTAATAAAGAAAAGAGATTCATCGGGTAATGAATCAACTGCTACATTTTCCATTGCAGAGTGGGGAAAATCACATATCAACTCAGCAAAAACTAAGGATTTCTTGGATTTGGTGCGGTCGAATTCCAAGTCAAATTCCTTGAGTATCATAATCCATTTGGAGCATTTTCCCCATAGCAATTGACGTGTCAAAATGTGTTGCATAGGGTTGCAATGAGAAATCACCATAGTCTTCCGTGAGAGGATATAATGCCAGAAGCGTTGGACGGCTTGAACAACAGCCAAGGCTAGTTTCTCGACATGTTGATATTTGATTTCAGTCGGCGTGAGACTGTGACTCAAGTAATAAATAACATGTTCATCATGTGCATCATCCTCTTGGATGAGAACCATGTCAATGGTGTAATCTGAGGCAGCAAGGTAAAGGAAATAATCGCGACTGTAATCAGGGGGGAAGAGAAGCAGAGCTCGCGTTAGTGACAACTTCAAAGCTTCAAAAGAATTTTTGGTGATGGTTTCCCATATGAACTCGGAATCCTTCTTTAAAAGCTGTGTAAATCCATGAGTGATCTCGGCGTAATTGGGGATAAAACGACGAAGAAATTTTGCTTTCCCCTGCAAACTTTGCAACTGGCGAAGTGTAGAAGGAGGAGGGAGATTAAGGATCACCTCAAACTTCAACGAATCCACCCGGATCCCTTGACGTGAAATGATAAAACCTAGAAGATGGCTGGATTCCACACAAAAAACGCACTTATGAGGATTTAAACGGATCCGGTAGAACCGACAGCGAACGAAAATGGCCCGGAGATGGGTTGGGTGATCAACTCTATGCATAGAATGAGTGGGTAAATTGTCCAAATATGGTTGAACGATGTGTTTGATATCATGAAAATCATAAGACATAGCACATTGAAAAGTGGCGCCAGCGTTCTTAAGACCGAAAGGAAGTTTCCTATAAGAAAAAGTACCCCAAGGAAAAATAAAAGCAGTCTTATGTTGATCCTTGGGAACGATGTTAATTTGATTATAGCTAGAGAAACCATCCATGAGAGAGAAGATTTCACTTCCAGCGTAGTCATCGACAATCTGGTCAACAAAAGGAGTAGGAAAGTTTTCTTTTGGACAAGCTTTGTTGATATCCCTATAATCAACACATACATGAATTGTACCTTGTTTCTTGTCAATTGGGACAAGATTGGAAACCCAGTCTGTTAGAGCCACCGGATAAATAAAGCTAGCTTTCAAAAGTTTCTCAACTTCGAACTTTATAGCAGCCGCTTTACGGGGGTGAACCAGACGAAGGCATTGCCAGATGGGTTTAGCGTCAACATATGTCTTGATTTCATGAATTACAATATCAGGGTCGATACCTAGTATTTCTTCATAGCTCCATGCGAATATGTCAAGAAACTCTTTAAACAGGGACGTATAGGTGACTATTTCGTTAGAGGAACACAAAGCTCCAATATGGACATTTTTTACGATTCTAGGTTTGATGGATATGTCAATGGGATTCTTGGACGAGATATTACTTAAGTTCCCTTCGACAAACACATCATGTGCAGACTCAGGAACGGTTGATATGACGACAACGGTCGACGGGGTCGAAATCCGTTGGTAGTTCTCAAGAGTGTGCTTCTCCATAAAGAGGATGGAACGATGATTTCCATCATCCCAAGGGGTGTCTTCCATGATGGACATGATCATCTCTTCAGTGGGAAAAATAACACGAAAAGGATCGGGAGACAACTCATCAAGAGAAGGGGTAGAAGGTGTTGCCAATTGAATGGCCCGATAGGTGGATTCAATGGGACTTAACAACATTTCTTCACCGTAACAAATATGATCTCCAGAGTCAGGGACTATCCAAGGGTCGTGAGACACAGGAAGTTCATGAAGCGAAGTGGAGATCATGTTGATAGAAGCAACAAACGGGTGCGGAACATCGAGTAGTGGAATGGGAAAAGTTCCCATTAACGATGAGTCCTTTAGAAGGCCTACACCGACATTCTCATAACCCGGTGGGGTTTTAGCAATAAACGGTACATTGCCAGTACGAGTATCAGAATTGAAGAAGGCAAGTTGATCGACGGTAACAACCTTTCCTTGATGAGGGAAACGTACTACATGAAAAAGTGTCGACACAACAACACGCATGGAATCGATCCAGCTGTGGCCAAGCAAAAGATTATAATCAAGGGGAGCGTCAAAGACTTCCACTTCGACTTGGACTGTCTTACCTTCTAAAGTGATAGGAAATGAAGGAAGAACACCGTAAGGATTAAAACTAGAGCCATTGAAGGCTTTAAGAGTGTTTTGTGATTCATTCAAAGAAGGAGAGCCAATGGCTTTCCAGCAAGCAAAAGACATGACACACGTCGAGGCACCCTCGTCGATAACGGTTCGGCAAATGTTCTTGTCAAAGACAACAACCTGTATCTAGAATGTGAGTTGAGCAGGTAACCTTGGAATATGATCTTCCAAGTCAAAGATTATTAAATTCGTGTTCGTCGGGTCAATTCCACCGATAGATTTCAACAGTGCCTTCCGTTGTGTGGGACAAGTTTGAAGGACCTCAAGGGCTGACATCACAGAAGGTGCTTGGGCCAGATCTTCAACAATGTTGTAGTTCTGGGCCACATGAGCATGAGGATTGAAAGTTGATTTCTGAACGACACCCTTTGGGGGGGGTCGCGGAATTGTGTCGAGGCTCAGTCGTTCGAGATGAAGAGGATCATTAGTAGGTGGAGTCACGAGAGAGGGTTGTACCAAGGAAGGGGGTAAATCGTCAACCTTCTCCTTAGATGGAGAATAATCTTTGGCTCGAGTAGTGAGTGCAATGTTATTTTGATTAGAATCACCAGTACACATTAAAACATAAGAAGTGGTAGAAGATGAGGGTTGGTCATGAATGACCAACTGAGCCTGTTGTTGAGCTGGGAAGGGTTGAGACAAGACAACCAGTGCAGGTGGTTTCGGGGCTCCTTGAAGGAACTTAGTGACCTCAGCACATCATGGACAATCCTTCATGTAACGATCATCACCACAGATAAGGCAAGGATATCGTGGCTTGCGCTTATCCTGATCATCAACAGGGGTAGTTTTAGGTTGCTCTGCTTGAGGAGTATTTTTTCCCTCCTTATTCTTGCCTCTCCCCTTCTTAGATTTGTTTTTACCGACTGGGGTAGATTGGATGGCATTTACCTCAGAAGTTTTGCCGGTGGGAGTGGTAGGATATGAAGCATTTTGAACATTAGAAGAAGCATATTTAGGGTTTGTGGTTGAAGAGGCATGTGATTGAGCTTGGGAAGTACCAATCACACCGTCAGCTGCATGCGAAGTAGCTGGAGCAGTTGAAGTGCTGGAATTATTAGGACGAGGTAATTCAGGTAGTAAATCGTAAAGGGTTCCCATTTGTGAGTAAATGAGGTCAAGATACTGAGCACGAATTATATCCTGCTCTTCCATGACTACGCCACCCATGGCAATGTCCTTACCGATTTTGTAAACCATTCTGCCAGTAACTGATCAGGGAGCTCAAGTTTAATGAGACATCGTCTCCTTTGCCACTCATGGATGTGATTAGAGATATGAGTGCCTTTAGTCTGTTTGAAGGAAGTCAAAATCTTAGTCCCCGTGTCATAACGGATTGGTAATTGGTAATGCATAAGGAAATCTATAGCTAGGGTGTTAAAATTAGAGAAGAAACCTCGTGGCAATTTGATATACCACTTCGCAGCAGAACTGGTAAGGGTTCTTTGAAAAAGACATAAACGAATAGAGTCATCGATCAATGAGTTGGATGAGAACCATAGGTGAAAATTCATAATGTGATTGTTCAGGTCCGCTCCCACTTTGTCGTCGAATTTAGGAATGTCCAATGGAAGCTTGGATGGTATAACAGGCCATTGGGGAGAGTGACGAATAAGATCATTTAAAATCCTTGACAAATCCGGAAGATCCAAAGTGGCTAGAAAAGGTAACTATCGATTCACCTGTGGGTACTGGTGGCTTTGGGGAGGAAGCCCTATCGGAAAACCAGTAGGACCATAAGTAGTCTACATATAATGTGAAGATCCAGGCATATTCGGTGGTGGTTGAACAGGATAGTAGCTCATCAGATTATACCCTAGAACAGGAGCTTGAGTTTGAGCATTTGACCCCCAAATGGGATTAAACGAACCTGGATATGGTTGGCCCATGCTAGGGGGTGTTGCGGATGCAGCTGGAAACTGTTTCCCCCCAAACGATTGAGGAGGATTTTGTATCAATTGATTCCAATACTAGGCCAAGGATGGAGGTATGTTCTACCCATAAGGTGGGGTTTCCCCTCCCATTGAAGGTGGTGTACCAATTGAGGGAAATGTTCCAATTGTCATTTTCCAACTGAGAGGGGGGTGAGTTATACTACCTTGTTGAGACTAGACACCAACCGAAAATTGATAAGTTGGAGTGAATGATGGAATAGCACCACTAGGATTAGGATTGCTAGTAGAGGATGAAGAAGGTCCTCCAAAAGGAAATTGAGGGAGTGTTTGGAAAAAACTGGGAAGAAAATGCCCAGAAGAGGAAGGACCACTAGGAGAGCCAGATGGAGTTTGCGTCGGAGTAGGAATGGAAGTATTCAACGCACGGTATCCAGGTGGTAGTGTCGGATTGACATTGGGTTTTCACGGTGTGTTGATAGGAAAAAGAATAACCGCAGGAAACCCAGTTGGAACACTCGTAGTAGTTGCAATATGGGCCATTTCGGTAGGGACAGTAAAGTGATAAGCGGTAGTCAACGGTACTATCTCTAGATTAGAGATTTCAGAAATCATAGGAGGAATAATTTCAGAAATCATAGGGGAACCTGGACCAAAAATGTCTCGCCGAAAAACACCTGTAGACCAAAAAGGATCTTGGCCTTCTCTACCGGGAAAGGGTTGAGTCGGAGATCCAGAATATACAACAATTAAGTCTCTGAAAGAGTCTGCTAGCATAAAACATCTCTCAGAATCGGGGTTAAGTCTAAAGTCCTCTCGAGTGTTTGTAATGCGAAAACGTTCTAGAGAGTCGGTGCGTTCCACTTGTGGGGTGGTGACGACTGGGACTTCACTCTGCCGAGGAGAGCCTCCAGGTGTGCTTGTGGGCAAGGGTTGAGAACCTTCCATATGATCTGGAGATAAACCCTACATTCTACATGAACGACGTGGAGGAGCTATTGTAGACAAGTGAAAAACCTCACGAAGAGAATCCTATGATCAACTTCGAGAAACAAACAACACGTGATAGTAAACAAAATCTAGGAAGCAACACCAAACAAACAAGACCTAATTTTGAAGCCACTAGTTGGTGATGAAATCCAATGTCGCAACAACGAGACAAGAAGGGGTGGGGCTAGGGTGGAAAAGTTACATTGATGACCTTCTTAACAGACTTACACCCTGGTGCAAGCTCCCACACATAATCGTGGGTATACCCTCCAAGGGGCCTGAGTGAGTTTGGTCAACGTCAATTCCAGGTACCGTGAAGACTTTCCCCTCCATAGTCACCTCGGGTAAGAACCTAGAAAGATAGGCCACTATGGTCACCACCAACAACAATAAAGCTTGGGGGGACAGTCGACAGTCCGATCCATGCGAAAGGGCGGGGTATCTAGACCGCAATCAACTCAAAAGGATTCCACTCATCATTGTGGGTATACCTTCGAGTGATCCCTGTAATATGTGCGATATCTACATTGATATCAACAAAGAAGGGTGAGTAACTCTACCAATATCAATGCGACCTCGTGCTTGACCCTTGTGTGAGAAGGGCTTCCCAGGACAAGATGTTCCAAATGGAATTTAACACTCCCTAACACAAGATGCTATTGTTTGTTTTGTGCTTTTGGAGAGTGTATCTCTCTTCCTACTCCAAAGCACTAGCCTAGCTAAATGTTGGTGTAATAGAGCCCTAGAAAAGAGTTACTAGATAAATTTTATGATTACGCAATGTTATTAAGATCTGTTGTTTACTCAAAGGAAATGGAAGTGAAACTGATGTTGTATTACTCTAACCCAATAATGCAAGGATGAGAATGAAATGTATCACTTTTCGTTCAATGAATCCTATGTATGGGAGAGAGAAAAACTTTTCCAGATCAACCTTGAACTATAATGCAAAATTTCCTTTAAAATGCAACGCAAACAATCACTTATCAAATGATAATTCTCTATTGTGTCTTTTTCAATAACTTCAACAATCGCAATAATTTGATTTTCAATGTTTCCGAAAATGAAAAGAATTTTTTGAAAGAATTTTTTTTTTCACTTTTCAAAAAGGACTCACACTATGACAATGAGAGTACAGAAAATAAAAAACCAAATGAACAAGCAATAGCAAACCCAATCAACTCTTTCAATGAAAACAAAAATAAAGAGCAAACCAATATAGTCTTTTAAATAACACAAGAAAAATGATCTTTCAAACAAAGAAAATGATAAAGACCAAAAAAAAATCAACTTTCAACCAATCACCGGTCCTTAACTAATCAAACACACTCAGGTTCTGAGATCAAAGAGTATGGTGTTGCCAAGAAAATTCAAGAAACGAAAGTCAAGACAAAAGTGACAAGAAGAGCCTTGAAATCCTAAGACTATTCATGCACGCAAACGAAGACAAGAAAGAAATCAATCAATGGTCCAAGAACTCATAAGAGGCAACTAAACTGATCTAGGCAGTTGAAGATGCCAAAACTCAACTCCAAATTTTTGACAAATTGAGTTCGCAGGCTAGCAATAAAACACAGTGCGAGAATCATTGATTCTCGCAGGCGACCCTTGAGCAGGGTGCAAGAACCTCACACTGAAAGCTAAGGGCAGAGTGCGAACCCTACCAATTCTCGCAGGCTGCAATGAAGTGCAATGCGAGAATGCCTGAACATAATCAAAATTTTGGAAAATGAAGAAAAATTTAAAAAGGCCTCTGGACCCAGAAGGTCTATCAGGATATCCTGAAGACTCGGAGATTGATAAGACAGGAGAAACGTAAAACCAGATAAAATGGCCACAGAAAAACACCAAAATCCACCAAGAAAATGGGAATGATCCCCAGTGGAATCGCCAATTTTTTTATCGGACTAATCGGTAGGTGAGGACACTAACTAATCTCCCTAGATCCACTTGGATCTAGAACAAAACAGGACAGGACATGACTCTTTCCCTAAGTTTTGACCATTGAATCAACTAGTAGGAAGGAATAAGTACCATACCTTTATATCGATTCCTAGGGTCTCTGTTGCTCCTGATTCTCTCCAGTGCTCTTGTGAAGTCAATATCAAGACAACACAAACCAACCAAAGTGAAGATAGAAAAATATATTCAACAATCAACCTATGTGTATGATCAAGGAATTACACAATAAAGTGGAAATAGCTTTATGGGAAAGGGACATGCCACTGTATCATATTAATGGAAAGTAAAGATTACAACCTAAGTCTTGATGTCACAAAATTCCTTTCGATGGACCTTGGCTCTGACACACACACTTGCGCAATCCTTGTATGAAGAAGATCAAATCCTCTTGATAGACTTGCTAGAGTCTCCAAACTGTTGTTCAACTAAGTCCTTCACACAATTCTTTCACCAATTCTCCAATGAATCTTTCTTAACCTTTCCCATGATAATTCCCTCAATATATAGGAGAGAATGAATTAGTTACTTGGATAAGAATGATCCCACAATATCTGGGAATCCAGTACAAGGATAACCATTCGAATGCCAACCCATCCTTCTAGAATATTCCCTTCTAGAAACATCGAGAATTCATCTTTTTCCATGCTTTATGAAGCGTTTGCACCTAGCAGTTCAACACAGTGAGAAATTATCGCACCCTAGCTTAAGGCAACCTGCGAGAATCATTCATTCTTGTAGGCAAATATACTAGCAGCCGGCGAACAGTATTCAAAAATGAGTTTTATGGAAGAGATGAAAGTAAATTTTTCTCAGGAGAAAGTTCTTATGAAGAGCCTGAGTACACCATCATGACGACCAAAATCATGGGTAACACCAACGTATTCACTCACTCAGTTGTTCATGCAACCAACCATTCCCTCCAGGAGTTTACCTCTACATCATTCATGCACCTCTGGAATTTGCATGCACTCTAAGCTACCCCATACATTTAATATTACCAGCATGTTGGCAACCCAAATATTTGTCAACCTTTTATATCAATTAAATGATCTATATAGCTGCCTAACTGGGGTCATTTATTTTTATTACTCTTCATGAGCAATTTTCGAAATGACAGTTGTAAGTTGTCACATTTCCCTATTGTTTTCTTTCATGCTTCGTTCATGACTGAAAGCATGAAAACTTGCGACTGTATTACCTTTTTGTTTTAAAAATTTATTAAAGGCAAATTGTTTCGACTGTTTATTAATGAAGCATTGTTCCTTGCCATGAATAGTTATTCTCTTTGTTTCGATTCTTTGAAAACCAAGCATGCTTAGGGATTGATAGTTATATAAACAAAGGACCTGTTTGATTTGAGTTTTGGTATGGTTTTTGTTCGATTTTTGGTTATATGTTTTCTCATTACTAGGTTTTGATTTTCGATTTTCAAACCTCCCAAACCTTATGATCAAACTCACTATGCGCGCACTTATTTTCTTTTTAAATGCTTTGGTCGTGGTTTGTACCTTATGATAGTTGAAAATACGATTTGCAGTCAACCATCATTTCCAAGACTGGTCTTGGGCCTTGCAAAATCCTCTTCGCATACATTTCAATTAACACCCATCTTATCATTATGAGTTTTCTGCTCATACACCATTCATTGTTGGTGTTTCTCAGGCTTAGGGTATGGCTCTGTTCTGTTCTCACAAACCCTCCCTACGCGCTATTCCTGATTGAATGCCCATTGATTCAACATGGATCCTGTCATTAGAGTCAAACCTAATGGCACTCAAACGTTGCTCTTATATGACAATGCCAGAGAAGATATGGAGAGAAGTGGTTGGCTTGTTTCCTTAGAAAATTTCAGGGTTTCAATTTACAAACTGCCCAGGAATTCACTTCCTCCTTTGATGGGTGTAGAGCTAAGGTGGGTGATGTCCAACTTGAGGTTACAGAGGATTTCTTGAGTCGAGCTACAGGACTACCTGCAAATGATCAAAGGTGCTTCAAAATTGCAAAGGTGGAAGAAGTTCCTCGGAGTCTTCTATTTACATCTCAAAAGATAAAAGGATGCGACAAAGGTATGCCCATCTCTTTACTATAAGTTCGTTGGCATGGTCTTCTTGTTGTGTTAAAATAGTTTGTCACCTGTGAAGGACATTTTGGTCTTGTGTTCCTTTATCATTTACATATGCTCATGGTTTTTATGGGTTTTCCCTTGAACATGTTGTATTACTTATTGAGGAGTCTTTATAAAATGGGAAAAAGGTATAGAAAGCAGCGGTCAAACTCGAGCCTCTTCCATCACGGCCTAATACAAATCTTTCTTATGCATCAATTAGAATTGCAGAATGATAATTGGGACTTTTTAAAAATCAGAAATGGTTTCTCTAATCCCTTTGTTGAAGAGATCGATAAACTCGTGGTTGAAGAAACCCTAATCTACCCTACAACGCCCCTTTCACCTACCTAGGCCTGTGTCTCAATCTCCTATAGCAAACCCTTAATCGATCCAAAGGCTATTGAGTAGGCCCCTAGGAGAGCCACACATCTTAATGACTTTGTTAAAAATTTAAAGAAATCTACAGGCAAGATATCTAAAAGAAATGTTGATATAAATTTTAAGAACAAGAGAGTCGGGAGGCTTCGTAACAAGTCGAACTCTTATGAGAGCTCGATTAGCATGATTGACATCCATGAGAGTTTGAACTCCAAAATTGATAGCTTCCTCGCTGAAGAAGACCCTCATTCGTTTGAGCCACACCTTGATCGGCCCTACAACTTTGTTGACAATTTATCTCCCTGTCTGAAACACAATGCAGAGTTTCCTAGTGTTAAATTGGGTAATGAATCTACTGTCCATGTGGAAGATGCTTCGGTTCACAATCATGTTTGTTCCTGTGCAACCGCCACACAGTCGAATTGTGAGGTCTGTCTATCCTAGATTGATAGATACTATATTGATATCCCTATCCTATAGTCACGGGTTAAGTCTCTCACTGATTAGATCGATGTCTTAATGAAGGAAAACCATAGGCTCGAGTCTGTTATTCAAGGAAAATAAAAACGTATGAAGACAATGAGCAATGTAGTATTTAAAAACGTTGAGGCTGCAACAGCCATTGTAAATTCCAAGGTTGTCTGATACGATTTGATCTCATAGTTGGAGGTATGATTCTTTATCTTAAAATAGGATTATTTGTTAAAACTAGATTGCTTTGTTCTTACAATAGATTGGATTTCCTTTACTAAAATAACTAGCTACAGAATCACAGATTCTGTAGCCAGTTATGTTAATTCAAAATATTGCAAATTAATGGTTGAATATGTATCTAAATCTTTCTATTTTTCCTTTTCCTTTTAGAATATTCAGGAGTTCATGATTATCAATTGATCTGAGGCATCCTTGAGACCTGCCAGTCATATCTTTGATGCATTTTGTATGAACAGAAATGAACTTTTGTTAGCTTTAGAGGATTTAATATAATCTGGGTGGTTGTATCCCCCTTTTATTTTGTAATCAATATCTGATCTCAGAAGGGGAAACAATTATCTTTTCTGAGGCCTTTATAAACCCATTATTTTTGTAATCAGAGGCATCTTGGCCTGGGGCTAGTTGTGGACAACTTATACTCGAATTTGGACATAACAAGTATTTACATTTATGCTTTAGTCATCTGTAAATATTGTTGTTGTCTATAATTTGTTTATCTTGATAATTTGATGATTGTTGATAGAATTTGTCTTCACAGATTATTTTGTTGTCAAGATAGTTTTTCTCTCACAGTTCACAATTTTATGCTTCAGTTTTATGAAAAAGCGAATGATCATTCAATTCATATTATGAGGTTTACCTTAAATAGGTTGATTGATTAAATACAAGCTGTAACTGTCGGATTTGTCTTATGCGTTATTACTTGCAGTCTATTATATCATAGTTATTATTTTGTGTCCTATTGTTTTATTAATTAAATACACCAGTCAATGCACAGTTTAGCGTTTGTCCCAAACAGTGTGAAGATGCACAACATATTTATCTCGTGGATGGACCGATGTACGATTTACGAAAATAGTTGGATGCATACTCTTCAAGTGATTAATAGGTTAGTCTGCCCTTTTCTTTTATTTGCTTGTTTATTATAGAAATTCTTATATATAGTATAATTTTCACTGTCTACATTTTTGTGTTTAAATAAGTAGTTTAATATTTGATCTTACGAATGCATATAGATTTAAAAACAAACCAAAAACAAAATAGTACTTTTTTATTTCTTTATCTACTTTCATCGAAGGAACCATTAGACATTTGATTTTTTATGAGTTCAGATTAAAACTCATTATTTGTATATCTTGTATATATGAATTAGATAAACAGAACTATCATATAAATATTATTTAAATAAACTGT
>ML786350.1:346635-369069 GCA_009831015.1 Picea engelmannii | reverse complement strand
TAAAGAAAAAGAGGTTTTTACCCTGTATGGGTTTCCTCAAGAAATATTTGTCTCTGTGTTTCTCATATGTGTGACTGATGCTGAATTTTCCATGGTTTATTTCCCTGCATTATTGTGATTATCATTTAGTGTCTCAGCAAAGAATTTAAAAGAAGCATATATTTTTTAAGCACGGTAACAACTGATTCACCCCCCCCCCTCTCTCAGTTGTCCAACAGATCATTGATCCTTGCACAGTCAATAGACAGGATCGATTGATTATGATCACAACCATAATAGAATCGACAGAAGTGATAATTGTAAACTGGGCAAACAATCGAAACAAATCATGACTGAGTTTAATATAGAAATAAATCATGAATCTGGATATAGTTAATCTCGTTCTTCGAATCAAATTCAAACAGAGTATCCATTGCCATTACGAATCCAACTGATAACACGGTGGAGCTAACAGTAAACCAATGCGAATTAACCAGCTGGGTTTTTAGCATAATCGTTATGAATTGAATCTATTCACGATTTGGGTGTTTTTGTACAGATTCACATTGGAAATGATCCGAATTTAATTCATGTTGCTCGAAAGTCATATGGGACATAAAACCGTAACAATTAACCATATCAAAATTGTTGTCAATCATAGCATATGCATTAAAACGAAATCGGAACAAAATGCGATTGTATTCTAAATTGGATATGAGAAACACTTCCTGTCTTGAATAGGTACAAATAAATTCGATTGACAACAGGGCATCTGTTTTAACTCAATCAAACAAATAAAATCCACACCAAGATCAATCAAATCGATGAAAATCCAATCAAAACTAAACTGGGAAAACGAACTTCCATTTAGTTAAAGCAAAGCTATGTATAGAATGCATACAATGTAACAGAGCCAATCAATGTTGTAAACAGAGCTGTTTAAAACCGAATTCAAATCGTTACATAAACAAATGATATTGAAATATACATGTGTGATGCCAAGGCTGTTAAATTATGCCAACCTAGAATTCACGACAGTTGTGGCTGATTCCACATTTTTAAACAAGATGGAGCCTGTCGTCCTTTGTTTCTTATTAGTGGCTTGTAGCTTAGCCCTTTGACTGGTAAGCAGTGCAACCTGGTCCTCCAAAGAGTGAATTCATGACTGGAGAATAGGCACATCTAGATAATATCACTCTAACCATGAGCTGCATTGATCACAGGGTGGCACTGGGGTTTTAGATAGAGCAGGAGAGGGTTTGGATAAATGACCAGGGGCTTCACAAGGCAACTTAATGCCTGGGTAGTTAGGATCGTCTTGTAGGGAGGGGGGTAGGTTTGTCACAAAGTCATACGAGGGTTCGGCACACAAACCTTGCGAATAGGGGTATTTGCTTGCCAAGAAACGCTCCAGTTCCGAATCAGATTCCTCACTCAACATGATAGGGTTTGGATCGACAGGAGGTTTTGGATTATTTATTTCCATCCGTGAAATTAAACATGCATTCTTTTTCCCTTTAGCGTTTACAGTGGGTTTTTCCTTGGGATTTTTGCCCACAGGCTTAACAGTCTCGACACCCTTAGTCACAGTATGGGGTAGGTCGGTAGGAAGGTCAGCCAACGGTTTGGGTAATAGTGTATGGTAGGGTACTGGAGGTACAACCTTGACCTTGCTCACCACTGGTTTGTCGACCTGTGTAGGGTTTGAATCCTCAAAATCATTTCGAGCAATGAAATTGCTCCAACAATCTTCGTGTAGACTCAAATAACAGACAACAATAAGCTTGACCAGCCCATAATGAAAAAGGCTACTATCAGCCTGATTTCTTTGTACTTCTTAGACATTTTAAACAGGATTTTATGCAAATAATAGGGCATATTGAGTTGATAACCCATAAAAACCATAAGAAAACGAAGGTGGTGTAAGAAAACAAACCCGTACCGACCTTCGCAGGTGATAAATTGTTTGATTATCATCAACAAATCATGCCAACGCTGTTTGAGCATAGTTACTGGCAAACCTTTATCACGGGAGGTGATTTTATGCGACTGGAAGAGCAATGTCCATGGGACCTCCTCTACTTTGCAATTCTTGGACCATCGTTGTCTAGTGGCAGGCAAACCCGTAGCAAGACTGATAAACTGTTCATCAATTTCCAATAGAACATCGCCGACCTTGTCTCGACAGCCATCAAAGGTCAAAGAAAATTGTCGAGCTACGCAGAGGTTAAAACCCTCAAATTTTTGTATAAATGGAAGCCACCCATTTTCCTCGAGGTCATTGCGGGCACTGTCGAACATCAATAGGTCCTGGCTCCCATTGGGTTTAGCTCGGACGATTGGGGCCATGGTGCGAGCACATGGTAAGGGTTTGGTTCGAATTCACCAATGCACAGGAGCAGAGTCATTCGGTCTAACAACAATGAATGATCAAAGGGGAGAGCATTAATGTGCGCATGCGAGGGTGGTGGAGTTATTCACCGCCATGCACAATAGTTATGGTAAAGTACAACCGCCAAGTTCAACCTCTGTTCAAACAATCATAGCATAGTTCAAAACCAAAAATCAAATGGTGAGTGTTATGCCAACGTGCCAACACAACTATAGTTTTTAAACCATGAATATTCAATGTGTAACCAACCCCGAGTGTTAACCATGCGCCAATGTATAAATCAAAAGTTTTAAACCATTGTGCCAATCGATACTCATAAAATTTACAAACCAAGAGCCATAAAAGATTATCATAAGGATCACATCATATATAAAAACAAAAATAAATCATGACCCCTATGCAATTCAATGACTAGGCAAGTCACAAAAATATAAATCTATATGCTCAATGCCTTACCAGTTTAATAAAATCAAGTTATGCAATCAGTATAAGAATGTCCAAATAGGCATAGTTCAAAAATCCTTTCATCCATATAACGATAAATGAAAGGTAAGTGCCATAGAAACTATCGATAAAAAGATAACTACAATTCAAATAGTAATAGAAATGTGACCACGAAAGGAGAAGTTTTCATGCTTACAGTCATGAAAACTTAATGGAAACAAATTTGCAAGTGTCGCAAGAAATGAAAATATCATCTATTTGAAAAATGCGACGAAAAACTTGACGTTCGCAAGACATAGGTGTAGGCAGCTTATAAGACAATAGAAAAAATTGAATTGGCTGCCAACAGGGGGTTGTTGGGGCCCAACAAATGGCAACTTACTGGGTGAAGCAGTTATCTCTGACCTATTAAACTTTCATCGCAGGGAAAAATAGTAAGACTTGGATATAATTTTAAGATGCTTTGAAACAAATCCACTTTAATATTACACAGTGTTAAGACTAGCTCATATTTATAGAAAAATATCATAAAAGAAGAAAATAATGCTTTTACGGAGGATAATAACCTGAAGTTGTGTTTTAATCAAAGAGTCATGATGTTTATAAAATGAATTCAATACCGTTGACAGAGCCACTTCTACCAGCAAACGTCCATATCCTTGGCAGGGATGTCATTTAACCCCCTCAAATGCTTTAATCTCATCCAATAGTTGTATCCACATGATGTATACTTCCATAAAAGTTAATTTAAAATCATATACCTGCTACCTCTTGACCTGACATTGTTTTGTTGCCAGTAGGCATGTTCAGTACCCCAATGAAGTTGTCTTGGTATCATGTGTGCATTTACCTGCTACCAGCGAGCCTGTTTAGTACCCCAATGGGTTTACACATAATTCCCACACTTAAGTTCTTCCAACACTCTTATGTCACTTTTAAATAATAATACAATTATAGATTTATTGATGACAAAGAGAGTGGGGTGATACTAGAGGTTAATTTCATTACAAGTGAATAGTTGATCATGTTATTTATTTTATTTCAAAATTGGAAGTTTTATCATGATTTAGAGATTTTAGATTTCATTTAAAAAATCATCTAGAGAATAGGAAAGTGCTTAAAAGTGATTCCTTAAGAATATGGGTTGCGTAAAAATTCTAAGGATAATCATAATTCCCAAATATCTTGACACATTTCAGGGGTAATACTCTGACAAAGACCATTTAGGATTTTATAGTACTCAACTGACTTACAAATAAATTAACTAAGTTGAACCTTAACATCATAAACTGTTTGAACTAATTCAAATTTATTTCAAAAAAATAAATCTTGAAATGAATGTTTCCTTCAACAATCTCTCTTTGATCAGAAATATAATTATTCAAAAAGACAGACAAGAGGAAAGTTCAATCAAAGAAAGAAAAAAAAAACACACACAACAAATTGAATCAAATTTTATTAATGGTATTCAAAATCAAAAGTATATCAAAACAAACAAAATCAAAATAGAAAAAACACACTTTCAGAAACAATTTTGGCCAAAGATAAACACGAGCTTTGGGATCTACTAGCATCCCACTGTAAAATAAAGGAAGAACTAAATCATATAAAATCACATGTGTGAGCAAGTTCTTTTCTTAATATAGTGATGCATAAGATGTTACTTTGACCAATCATTATTATTAAAAAATAAAAGAGACTAAAAGAAAATAGAAAAATCTTTATTGAGATGAGTGCATTCCTACTCATGGCACCTTGGGTCAGGGTTGAATTCAGGTGAATTGATAGTTCAAATTTACTTATCTCTTTGCTTTCCATTTTAAAATTTTCATGATGATACTGTGTTTTTGAAAATAAATATTCAATGAAAAGAAAACAGAAAAAGATTTAAATTGGACTTCCCTAACAACATTCATATTATGGTTCTCCTAGTGTGCCCACTTGTGTTCATAACTGCATTATTACAAAGAGAAACACCGAGAAATAAAACTAAAGGTAGCCTATTTCTAAACCTACTCTAAACTACTAAATAGATCAAAACACTAAGTAAAATCATATTTCCAGTGCAACCACAAGAGCATCTGCAATCCTTTTAGGCATAGAAAGTTGAAAAACAGAATAAAAGAATGTAGTATTTGTAGATACAAAAGAAATGTGTCATGCTTACCTCCTATATATTATTTTAAAACCAAAAAAAGCACGACCTTACCGTCCTTTTGAAACTTCTTTATGTATGAATCCTCCAATCATTCTACAATCTTGTCGTGATATGGGTCATAATGGCATGGAAGAATGTAAGTAAGTTTGGAAAAATTGTCAATATTATGGGGACGTGACATAACCATTAGCCAAGGCCGAAGTGTCCCATCCTCCTGACAATTCTCCGAGTGTTCATCAATTTATTCACATGGAGGATCTTAAAAAATCATGTCATGCTTACTTCCTAGATATTTAGGTAGAAACAAACCAAGCACAACTTTATCTTTATTATGAAGATTTTTTAGATACAAATCTTCAAGCCATTTTAAGATCCTATCATAAAAATTAGGATGCAAAATATGAATTTTATGAAATGGATATATCAATGGGGAACACATCATAAGAGGATTCATAACATCAATTAGACTATTGGTTTGAATGCTTCCTTTGATGAGATTGATCATTTCAAAATGTGAATCATAAACATTAAGATTCAAACTAATTTCAATGAACGAATATGCAATGTAGAATATTTGATTCCATAAGAATAAGTGCATTGTCTTTTTCAAAAATAAATCGCGTAAAATCATATTGCAACATGTCTTTTTCCCATGCGAGTGATGAAAGTGAAAGAGCATCAAATCTGATTTCATAAATGTTATGTTTGAAATTAATTTCACCAAATACTGACATATCAAGAATATTATATTGTGATGGAAAAAAGTATGATACCGTGGGTAAAATACCATGCACACCAAAATCTAAGAAGAGATCGGGATATAAAGAGTAAAATGAATTAGAAATGAGCATGTGAAAATATTCTCTTGAGATATGATAATTAACAATGGTATTCTCAAGATATTCATCTTCACTTGGCTTAATACTTTCACTCTCTTTTGGTGATAAATCCTTCAACATAATATGATCATCTAAATTTTCCTCATGTATGATAGACAATTCAAAACTTTCATGACAAACATTTAATCTTTCATGTGGATAAGGTATGATTTGTGGATGAAGGTTTAAGGTTTCTTTTTCCAATTGTAGATCTACATATCTAATATGTTTCATTGGAATGTTAGAGCGCTTAAGATCATTTTCATCACCTAAGTGTTCTTCAATAATTGAATATAAGTATTGATTACAGTGAGAGTTAAAAAAATATGGACATATAGCTAGACCCACAATAAAATATCCTTCCACGATAGTTGAAGATTGAAGATGCAAGGGTTTAGAGGAAAAAACGTTTTGATTTTCAGTGAGAACATTTTCAATAGATTCTACCTATGTTTCTTGTTCAATGTTTCCTGATGGATTCCTCTGATCATGTGAATAAAATTATTCTCGCAATTAAGTGATAGGATTTGTAACCAATTCATCATTCACGATTGAATATGACTGGATGAAAGAGACACAAGCATCATAGAGGAGATTTAGTACAAATGACATGTCATCAAGATTAAATTTACAGAGAACATGGTGGATTCTTGTTGAAAATCCTTCTGGGGATGAATTGTCATTGATTAGTAAAGTCTGGAATTCTTTGCATAATTGATTGTAATCATAGTTTTCAAAATAATCTAAAAATTCATATACAAATTGAAACCAATCAATAATGTGATATGATGGAAAAGACTCAAACCAATGTTTAATCTAATCCCTGAAAGTAAAAGTGAACATTCTGCATAAAACCTTTAAATAAGAAATATCATGCTTGATGCATTTACACCAAAACATGTTAAGATGGTGTTTTGCAGACACATTCCCCTCACCATCAAAGGTGAGTTTGTACAAGAGAGAGACTGTATCGTTGGTAATATCAGGTAATAAGAAGTGGAAAGCATGTTCCAACACAGTGATTTGGGGAGCATGGAAAATTAAATAAATTTGAAACAAAGACTCCTGCAAGGATAGCTTCTCAGTCTGGCATTCCTTCTACTGCATTTCAAGATGACACAAAAGAATAATTTATAAATCTAGAATTATGGCAGACTGAGGGGTAAAACATTTAATCATTAAAATCACATCAGCCCTCCTTCTAGTTCCATTTGATGATGGGCGTAAATGACACACCATCAACTGAAAGGTTAGATCCGAACTGGGGTTATCTAATTAACCCAAGCCATTTGGTATGATCTGACCTGACAAGTTTAATGGCTCTATTAGGCAACTAAAGTCCTAAAAACAATAAAAGAAATAAACTAATATAAATCTATGATTATAAAAAATGATGTATTACTTACTAATGTTTATTAAAAAGAAACGTGAATATACAAATGATTATAAACAATCTATATACAGTTTACAAGGTTTACTTGAAATCTTTCGAAAATGAATGTTCATAATAATGTTTCAAAATAAGATAAAGTAAGAATATAAATATTTTTTTTTAATGTTCAAATATTTTAAACTTACAAATAATAAGAAAATACAATTGAAACAATGACACAGAAACAGTCAAATCTAATTAATGCAATCATCGTCTCATTCATATATAAACAAAACTGAATAAAAGAAAGAAATGCACCTACTAACCTCTCACTAATCAGCAGTACTAAGATAAATTCATTTCTCTGTATTTGTTTGAGCTCCTCTTAACCCGTGTCAAGCATAAACCTATGACAAAAGAAAGCATAATACTTCCTGAAGAAATTCAAGGAAGTGTTTCATATTCTGGAGCAAGTTTATAATGACAAAAAGACAAATAATTATATATCTTGTGACCTTGAAATGTCCAATAACTGAAAATGAAAGAAATTTCAATTCTCAGGAATGGTGTTACCATCTATCTAGCATCAAATGTAAACTCAAAATACTTGAATAGATGATCAGTCACAGATATAAACAAAACCAAAAGATAATGAACCATGTAAATGAGAACATAACATGAAAAATTATATGCAGAACAACCTAATTCTAGTTCAATGAAAATAAAGTTTCATATTCAAAAATTATATGAGAAACAATATTAACATTGCACAATCTACAAAAGCACAAAATAAAAAGAGTAAATTGTTTTCTCATATAGTTTCAACAAAATATGCTAGTCATATGGTCCAAGAATAAATTTTGGGATAATACACTCTTAAAGATTGAAAAAACTAATATATAAATGATATCAATTAACCATGTATTGATAAAACAGACTAAAGCTAATTTAAATCAATGCATAATCAATTATTCAAAGAATATGAAGATATTATAATGAAAATAAAACCATTTTACTCATAGGAAAAAAGCCATTAAGCAACCTAGAATTCCATATTCTTGTTTGAAAATACTTGTCCATTCTCTCAAAGATTCCAACCATATGTTACTCTATTTGAAAAAAAAAACAAAGTTTACAAAAGAAATAATATACAAAAGAGAAAGGATAAAAATTCTCCTCTCAATTTCTTGGATCTCCATTGCTCTGAACTTTCTCATATATTTATAGAATGAATGAACAGTCTGGGCATCACTAATAATTTCCGCCACCTGAAATTTTCCTCATAAAGAGACACAAACATCTCTCAAATCGTGCATTTTTTGGGGACAATTATCACGTGTAAGATAAATGGGTCCATTTTGGAGATGGGGTTTCAACTGTTTCTTCAAATGCCTCATGGTTTGGCTGCAATTAGTCCCACAAAAGCATTTGTCTGTTCTTGACGCATTTCCAAATTTTATATGTTGTTGCTCATAAATTTATTTGCAACAATCCAATATTATTTTTGGATCAATCATATTGAATGTATTTAGATAATAAAATCAATCCATTATCATATCCATACCAAATAAATGATAATAGAAATATGTGAAACAAAAAAAAACCTAAATTAATAACCTAAAAATTGTGAATAAAAACAAATCTAGAACAATAAAATTAAAAATGAATTGAAACTAACTATAAGTTCTAAATAAACATTGTTTATATTTTCCTTTCAAATATGATCTTAAAATTCTAGAAGCTTCAAGTTGATGGAGATGAGAAAAATATTAATTTTGGGTTTTCACAAAATCAAACAATTGATAGATAGTTTTTTTTTTTTGTTTATATTAATTTTGAAATAAGATGCAAACTAACAAAATAATTTAATTAATTAAACCTACCAAATAATTTTGTGAAAATGATTGTTGATGAGCAAAAGGCGAAAACATAATCATAATTTAAACAAAAGTAAAAGTTGATAAAAATTAAGGTTTTCATTTAAATTAAGATTTCTATGTTCGTCTCTCCCTCATTCAAATTTGATCAAATGTGAACAAATTTCATAGAAAAGATGTGTCATAATAAAAACTATGAACTTATGAAGCTCGTCCATCAACATTAAAACTCTGTAGAAATAAAAACGAAATGGAATTTAAATTTTATGAAATTCAAAACAAACAAAAGAAAAGAATATAAAATCAAACCAACCTCGAAACAAAGCAAACCAATACCAATCCAATCAAGTCAAAGGGAAACAAACGAAGAATCCAAGTAAAATTTTGAGGGACCCTAAATTTTGATTAAAGAAAAAGAAGGGGGTTGTTGGGTCCCAACAGATACTGGAAAGAAGGAATGATTACAAAAGAGATTAATATCCAAGAAGACCTCCTACCTTTAGGAATCAAAGAAGCTTCAATCAGTATGAAGGAAACTGCAGAAGAGTAGATCATGAAATCAAATGGACTACATCACAAAGAAGGTCACTTACTCCAAGGTATCAAAATTTCTTTCTTGGTCATTGTTATACTTGCAAAAAATTTGTACATAAGGCAAATAATTGCAGAATCAATGAAAGGAACAACTATGCAAGAAACATGAATGGTGTAAATAGAAGATATGGAAATAATCATGGATTTGTCAACATAAGTTATAATTCATTTCCCCCATTGATGGACAAAAATATTGTATGCTACAAATGTAATTATGTTGGTCACAAAGCACTAGATTTTAGATATATGAATGAATATGTCCCTATGCCAACCATGGTATGGAGAAGGAAAAAAATTCCAAACAATGAAGATTTTCGAATAGCATTGACCGTTGAAGAATGTAAAGAAGAAGATGAATGGTACATAGATAGTGAATGTTCTTCACACATGACTGGGGATCAAGAAAAATTCATCAACTTGAAGAGAAAAGGTGGCAATGTTGCATTTGGATATGACTCATCTTCCAAAATACTTGGAGAAGGTGTAGTAGAGTTTGGAAGAAAAAATGTAAAAGCAAAGAATGCCCTATTGGTTGAAGAATTGAAGCATAATCTACTCATTGTTAGTGAAATGTGTGATCAAGGATATACTGTCACGTTTGACTCACAAAGATGAAAAATAAAAGAAGAAGGTTTAAGAAGATTGGTTGCAACTGCAACAAGAAGACCAAGTAACATATACTTCCTAAAAACACAAAAAATATCCAAGAAAGAAAGAGACCATAAAATGAAGTGCTATTAAGTGATATATGTCCAGGGGGAGAAACCCCAAAGAAGAAAGTTACCTTTTTCCATTAAACTTAGGGGGAGCAGCCCTACCCTTTTCCATTGATGTCAAAGGGGGAGAGAAATTGGGATCATGATGATAGGGGGAGCATGAGTGTTTTCATCAATGACAAAGGGGGATATTGTTGGAAGATTGGTTGTTGTCATTGATGTCAACCCTAGTCATTGGTTTTGGAACACAAGATTGATGAAGGTATTTGGACATGAAGGACAATGCACATGAAGCCAAAACACCCATGGATGGATAATATACATCATGTTATTTCCAATGGTAGGTGGCACATCATGTGGATCCTCATGGTTGAGGAGAAATGAATTTTTGAAGATGGAAAGTGAATTGAAGAAGGAAATACATGTCAGCCCTGAAGATAATTAAAGAAAAGAATTAAAAAATAAGAAAGTGTCAGGTCGGCCATAATGTTAAAAGGAAGTGACATAAATGGTATAAATACATATCATTATACATTCATTTGACACACAAGTCGAATTTAAGAGGAAATCTGAAGTAAAGAAGGTTGGATTTCAAGGGAGGATGAAGTATTTTGGTGATGTGTTCTAAGTATCAACAATTTAGTCCCAGCTCGGGGGTGACCCATTGATGAGAGTGATGAGCAGCGTAGTCTAAGCTTGGGAGCATCGTTTAAGGTCTGCACATAGTTGGTGGTCTTCCATAAAAAGATAAGTATCAATTATGGGTTCAATTGCATGTTGTGTATTTATACATGTCTTTATATTTATGAATATTGCCTGTGTATGCTTTATGTATAGGCTTGTTATTTTTGCATGAATATGTGTATTAGCAGAATGTAATTGTCTGTTTAATTTTTATATGTATGAAGTTCCGTGAGATTTTAAGTGTGGCATATCCCAACAATTATAAGGTTGGGTGTGTTACAATATGGTATCAGAGCTCCAATTCCCAACACTGAGCCTGGATGGGCTAAGCTATTTCATTTGCGTCACTTGAATGGAATTAGGTAAAAGACCCAATTTATGTTATTAAAATATTGGAAGGTTGGAGGGAATTGGCCAAAGTAATGAAATTTTCATAATTTGATATATGTACAAGAAAAATCCAATGTGGGAGGGGTCGAATTTGAAGTGCAAGAAGTGTGCAAGCTACTTCCGTAAGTTCCAAACTCAAAGAAGAGAAATATATATTTGTGAGAAGAAGAAGGGTTGATATATATTCGATAGGGGACTGAATCCTTCATAGCCGTTGAATATAGAGAATTTGTGCACTCCTTAAGAACCAAAGTCCTTCAGACTTCACCCCTTGGTTGTTTAAAAAAAAAAATGAGAAAGAGGAAAAATCCCTGAAGCTATGAAGTCCCAGAGAGAACCCATGTCATTGATAGTTTGGGAGAAGGCATATTGTTGGATTCCCCAAGTCCTTCGACAATTCAACATTCGAGGAAATATAGTTGTGGTTGCGCAGAGTGGATTTTTCCTCGAAGTCCTGAAGTCTGGAACCAATCCAGACCATTCATGTTCGTGGAAATGTGTATGAATATTAGAAAGTGTTTAGAATTTTGGAGTTCAATAGTTTAGGGGTGGGGTGTTGTTCAATGACGAAATCCTCCAAAGCTTGAAGTTTCGAAGTCCCAGAGCACCAGAGTCCTAAAGCTCCAAGGAACACCTATCGGGAAGCTCGATGATCGGGAGTGTTAAAGTGTGTAGATCAGAAGTTTTCTGAAGTCCTGAAGCTTTGGGGAACAATTGTTTGTAAGTTTGACATTTGATAGTTATCAAGTATGTCCGTGTAAAATATTCTGAAGCCCGGAGTTCTGAAGTCACGAAGCATGAGAGTGACGTGGCTTGCTGACATCACCTAGGGTGACATGGACACAGTTGATTCTTTCCACGTGTCATCTTGTTTCATTCTTTTCAAAGATCTTTTTTTCTAGTTAGAACTTGACACTTGTCACCTGTTAGATTGGGCCACGTGTTAGCTCCTTATTTTTTCCATGTAGCATCCCCTGGTGTATGATTGTTGATGAGACTTCAGGAGTTCACCAATTTTCCATTCGGGGAAATGTGTGTATGTTGTTGAAAAATCTTTCTAAGCCCAAAGTAGGAGAGAATTGGTGTAATGAAATTCCAAAGTGCCATCCCGAGAATTCAAAAATTCAGTGTTCGGGAGAATGTGAGTATATTGATGCAAGAACCTTTGAAGCGCGAAGCTCCAGAGAGATTCTCGTGGAATTATCCATTTCAATGTTTGGAGGGAATGATTTGTGGAGTAGGAGAATCTTATGAATCCATAATTTTAGAATTTCTGAAGCAAGGAAGCCCCAAAGCTTCAAACATGTACCATGAAAGAGTTCGCGAGTTCAATGTTCAGAAGAAATAAGGTGTGATTTCGTAGGAACCTCCGAAGCCCAAAGTTCCAAAACATCGAAGTATCGAAGATTTGGATAAATGAATATCAACTAAGCACTTGGACATAGCCTTGGTCATATGAGACTTTGGTTGAAATAAAAGAGGGCTAGTGTCGAAATGTTGTTTTCAAGGACATAAAGGGGATAAAAGAAGAAGTATGTAGGTTACCGATTAGTATAGACCTACGCCTAAATATGTAAAGAAGGACTATAAAACTGAGGAGAGGATCCAACATGGATCCAATATCCAATTCGTCTCTAAGAAAGAAGAATAAATATATAGGGATTACCTCCCATGAAGCACAATTGTTCAAATATCCATAACTTTATGCTCAAGACTCAGAATTGAGCAAGGGAGCATTCATTGGAAATATCTTAGACAGTAGAACATGTTGGAGTTACTTCACACACACCTAGGATTTATTTTTCCTAAGGTTTTTTATTTTTTTATTAGTCATAATTAGTCATTATCCAGTCTCCTATATTTTAGGAGATAATATTCCACTTGGAGAATATTCTCTTTCAGTTCACACTTCAGTTTGACTAGTTGAGTCGAGGTTAGATGTTGCATTGGGATCATCACCATGCAACATTGGGATCGTCAGCATGATAATTCGACCTTGCCTTGGTATCATCACCAAAGTGGCGCATTAGCCTTGATTCCTTGAGTTATCTCCTCACTACCTTCTGTTCAGTCAGTTAATTGAAGACTAGTTGACTAGTTAACTCAACTAGGTGACAGTTCACTCCCGTAACTGCCTAAGAGACTAGAATAGGTGGCAGTTCACTCCCGTAGCTGTTGGTGTGTGTCCATATCACTCTATATCACCAATGTGGTGACTTGTTTCACCTCAATTCGAACTCATTGAGTTATACAGAGTATATCATGTGTAAATTATTCATTATTCAAAACGGTTAATGAGAATTCATTCCATTCTTTCTCTCCTTCTTCTTCTTTTTCAATTCTCTTTGCAAATGTGTGTATCATTGTTTAGCTAGATATATTATATGCAGGTCAACACATTTACATGGTATCAGAGCTGACAGACTGCTAAGAAAAAGATACACCAAAAAATTTTGCAGGTACAAAAGATCGAAGACAACGAAAAGATGGAATTCCAAAAAGAATTCATTCTTACACCTTACAATTATTTTGCATGGAAGGAGAAAATATCCATACATCTCCTATCCAAAGGGTTGTATAGTTTAACCATGAATACAGATATAGAACCGACATCATCCATAGAAAAATCCAAGTACTTAAATCGCATGGATGAGGCACTCGGAACAATTTGCAGTCTTATTTCTCTCGATCTCCTTTTTCATATATCTTCCTGTAAGACTCTCAATGAAGCCTGGACCATCTTGGAAGGGCTCTTTGGAAAATAGGATGAGATGAGGGGACACATGCTGGAGGTGGATCTGCTCACATTGGATCCAAAAAGCTTTGAGAATATCCAAGATTTCTTTACAAAATTCAAGGATTTACTGTCACAACTCAAAGCTTGCAGGGTTGATAAATCAAAGGAGGAGAAACAAATGGTTCTCACCATTCTCTCCAAGCTTGTATGTGAATTCTCTTTATTCGTATCCACATTCCATACTGTCATATTCGCCTCTAGATCCACCTGGAAGATGCCTTCTCTTGAGGACTTTATTGAATCCTTGACACAAGAGCAAACCAAGCTCATCAACATGGGTGCAATCAAAGGCCAAAGGGTGCATGCACTCACTGTGCATGATGGAAGCCACAAATATCAGAAATCTAAAGATAAATATAAGAGGAAATCGCATGCACATATGAAGAAGGAAGGGTAAACAAAACCCTTCACCGTTGCCTCCAGATCCAAAGGAGAAAAGGGAAGAAAAGGAGAGAAATGCACATACTGTCACAAAGGATTCCATTCAGAATCTACATGCATGCAAAATAAAATAGATCTGATGTCTCAAATACTTCAGAAAAACAACCTTGGATATCGCATCCCCGAGGGTGCAAAGAAGAAGAAGCCAGAAGATCCAAATTCCAAGAAAGGCAATTCTAGCAATGCCTTGATTGCAATCAACTCCTCTCTCGATGCTTGGATCGTAGATTCAGGAGCATCACATCACATGGATACCTTCGAAGAAGTCTATTCTTCTTTGGATGCATGCAAATATCCTCCTATTCTAATGGGGGACAACTCTTCTGTTGAAGTCACTGGCAAAGGAAGAATGGAACTCACCAACGGAAGCTTCGAGAATGTGTTGCATGTTCCCAAGCTTTATGTCAACCTTCTCTCTGTGTATCAAATGATGAATTCTGGAACCGAAAAGAAATTAATATTCACACCAAATTTTGTGGACATCTACGACATGAAAACCAACTCCAAGTTTGCTACCGGTGAGGTAAATCATCACTCTAGATTGTATACATTTTCTGAATTCATTGAACCTGATTCTACTTTACTGCTTACTCATGATGATGAAAGTAGTAGGATATGGCACGAAAGGTTTGGACATTTGAATTTCAGATACATGCAATATATTAGCAAGCAAAAATTAGTTGATGGTTTACCAGACTTCCATTTCTCCAAGGGAGTATGTGAGCGATGTGTTCTTGGAAAACACCCTCAAGAGAAATTCGACAAAGGAAAGTCTCAGGGAGATTTCGCACCTTTAGATATGATCCACAGTGACCTCATGGGTCCTTTTCCACATCCATCGATCAACAAAGTGAGGTTTTTTCTCATTTTTGTTGATGATTTCTCACGTTTTACTTGGATATACTTTCTCAGGCGAAAATTCAAGGTCTTTCAGCACCTCAAAGATTTCAAAGCTTTGGTTGAGACATAGTCTGGAAAGAAGATCAAAGTCCTCCGAAATTATAATGGGGTAGAGTATGTGAATAATGATATTCATAATATTTTCCATGAGGTAGGGATTCGTTTGCAACATACAGTTCCCTACACTCCGCAGTAAAACAGAGTTGCTGAGCGGAAAAACAGATCTCTAAAGGAGATGGCATCTTGCATGTTGTATGCAAAGTCGCTACCATAGAGACTATGGGATGAATCACTTAACTATGTAACATACAACCAAAATATATCTCCTCATAGATCTGTCAAGGATAAGACCCCCTACGAGTCTTGGAGTGGCCTCAAACCAGAAGTGGTCCACTTTTGCATTTTTGGTTCACGTGCATGGGCCTGGATTCCCTCTAAAAAGAGGAAGGCACTTGATCCACAGAGCACTGAGTGCATTTTTGTTGGATACCCCGATGGTGTGAAGGGATATTGGCTTATTGATATTTCCTCTGACCGACTCATCATTGAGCGTAGTGTCTAATTCGAGGAAAGTGTCTTGCATGTACCTCAGCAGTCGCATGCAGACACCTTTACTCTTCCACCTATCTGAGATGATGAACATGCACATGTTGACCATTATTCAGACGAGAGTTCTGATTCAAATTTAGATTTAGTACATTCAGATGAAAATTCATAGCATCCAAATGCAGTTGCAAAGCAAGAGAAGAGGCCCAAGTGGGCACAGACTACTCTTCAGGATGCACAGGATCTCGTTAGTGATCCAACCGATACTAGGAGGACTTGATCTGATTTTGAGGAGCCTCCTATTCCACTCACTGCCACTGAACCATTGCCTTCCAGACATCTTTTCTTGGTTCATTCTTCAGATCCACAGTCTTATGGAGAGGCTGCTGGAAATCCCTTTTGGGAATCCACCATGCAGAAGGAGTGAAACTCCCTCCTCAAGAACTAGACTTGGGATCGGGTTCCCCTTCCTTCTGGGAGGAAAATTTTCAGATGTAGATGGGTCTACAGGACCAAGAACACATCATATGGATAGATCAGTAGATACAAAGTCAGGCTTGTCGCCAAAGGATTTTAGTAGGTTCATGGTATTGACTATGATGAGATCTTTGCTCCAATAGTGAATATGGATTCCATTTGATTGGCCCTTTCCATTGCGGAAACCAAGGGATGCGAAGTCCATTATATGGACGTGAAGAATGAATTTCTTCATGGTAATCTCTCTAAGGAGATCTACATGGACCAGCCCCAAGGATTTATGCAGGACTCATCTTTGGTATGTCGACTGAAGAAGTCACTTTATGGCCTCAAGCAGGCTCTGAGGGAATGGTATGCCAATATGGACTCCTACCTATTGTCACAAAACTTTGTACATTGTAAATCAGACCCAAATGTATACATGCTCAGGACGACTGATTCACTTCTACTTTTAGTTCTATATGTCGATGATTTTTTGATCACCGGTTGCTTGACTTCAGCGATAGCTATAGTCAAGAGGATTCTTCATGAAATGTTTTTGATGACAGACATGGGTCCACTACACTTCTTCCTTGGAATTAAGATCAGTCAGGATGCATCAGGCATCAAACTGTCTCAAGCCAAGTATGCATGAGATCTCCTTGAGGGATTTCACATGACAGACTGCAAGTATGCTCCAACTCCTTTCCTATCAGGAGTCAAACTTGAGGATTGCGGGGAGACTCCACTGGTTGATAGCACACTGTATAGACAGCTAGTGGGGATCTTGTTGTATCTCACACACTCTAGACTAGACCTCTCATATGCAGTTGGTGCAGTTTCCAGGTTCATGCAGGAGCCGCATGAGCTACATTGGAAAGCTGCAAAGGTATCCTTCGATACGTACAAGGAACCATCACCTTTGGGATTCATTATGCAACAAACTCTACATTATATCTCATTGGGTTTACTGATTCCAATTGGGCTAGCGATAACATTGATCGCAAGTCCACATCGGGTTACTCACTCAACCATGGTTCTGGGCCTATCTGTTGGTCGAGCAAGAAGCAAGATGCCATTGATCTATCTTCAGTCGAGGTAGAGTACAGAGGGGTAGTTAACATAACCATTCAGGCTATGTGGCTACAACATTTTCTCACTGAGTTGGACATTCAGTTTCATCGATCGATCATCATCTGGTGTGACAACTAGAGCACTCTGAAGTTCTGTAGAGATTCAGTTCAGAGGAAGTAGACAAAGCACGCTGAGATCCACATGCACTACATCCAGGACTTAGTACATGAGGGGATCATCAACTTATAGTTCTATCCTTCAGCAAAATAACCGACCGACATTTTCACCAAGACCTTCACTGAGCAGAAATTCCATTCTCTGGGAGGTCATCTTGGAGTGAAGGACACAGTTTCCTAGCAACTGTAGTTCTTCTTTTTACATACATTGTACCTTGACAGGGGGTTTTTCCCATGAGGTTTTCCCTCTTTCCTCACTTTATTTTCAATGTATCTTTTGTACTTGGGTACCTAACATGGCCTCGTTGTTGGGACCCAATCTTTATTTTCACCATAGTGATGTTCAGGGGGGGTGTTGGAGTTACTTCACACAGACCTAGGATTTCTTTTTCATAAGGTTTTTATTTTTTTATTAGTTATAATTAGTCATTATCCAGTCTCCTATATTTTAGGAGAGAATATTCCACCTGGAGAATATTCTCTTTCAGTTCACACTTCAGTTTGACTAGTTGAGTCGAGGTTAGATGTTGCATTGAGATCATCACCATGCCACATTGGGATCATCACCATGCTAATTCAAACTTTCCTTGGTATCATCACCAAAGTGGCACATTAGCCTTGATTCTTTGATTTAACCCCTCACTACTTTATGTTCAGTCAGTTAGCTGAAGACTAGTTGACTAGTTAACTCAACTAGGTGGCAGTTCACTCCCATAACTACCTGAGAGACTGGAATAGGTGGAAGTTCACTCCTATAACTGTTGGTGTGTGTCCAGATCACTTTAGACCACCACTATGGTGACTTGGTTCACCTCAATTCAAATTCATTGAGTTATACAGAGTATATCATGTGTAAATTATTCATTATTCAAAATGGTTAATGAGAATTCTTTCCATTCTTTCTCTCCTTCTTCTTCTTTTTCAATTCTCTCTGCAAATGTGTGTATCATTGTTTAGCTAGATATATTCTGTGCAGGTCAAAACATTTACAGAACATAACTGTTCACCCAGAAAATTGATTTGAACAATCAATTTCTCATAAAATCAGAAGAAATAATTTTGATATATATTGAACCAGAATGGTTCATATTTTCATGAAATTGTTGAGACAGTTAGCTTGAAAAAGTTCTGTTGGATGAACATTTTGCAAAGATAACAAATGTAATATCAGAATTAGGATTAGTACAGAGTGTAGAGAAATGGAAGATACACATGGGGATTACAACCAGGAAGATGAGATCAGAGGGATGGATGTCCATATGGGTATTGAAGGAACAAACTCCAATGGACATGGAGAAGGAAATGATGAAAACATGAATATGGTAGAGACCATCAAGAATTTGTATAAAGATGTCCGAAGTAAAAAAGATGATAATAAAAGGAGTATGAAAGCCAAGGAGAAGTAGGAGGAATTCAACATGAAGTTAATGCATATCTTGGACATAATTGAAAAGAAATTAGATAAGGAGAATGGATCAAGAAAATCAAGAAGTCACAAGTCTCCTGAAGAGAAAGGAAGAATAATAATGTTAGTAGACATACCCATCACTCCCAAAAGAATTCCCATAGGAGCGTACATAGCAGATCAAGTGCATCCCCTATCAAGAAAAATCAGAAGAGGTCTAGGGTGGATGAACTACAAGGATAAATGAAAAAAATCAAACCTCCTACATTTGATGGTGAGCACAAGAAGGACAAAGATGTTGAGATGTGACTGCTAGGCATGAGAAAGTATTTTCAATTGCATAATTATTCTTCACATGCAGAAGGAAGAATTGTTATGTATCAACTCAAGGGAAAGGCATCCATGTGGTGGGATCGACTTGTGTAGGTGCAACACATTAAATCTAAAAATGTTACTTGGAAGGAATTTGAGAAGCATTTTAAAAATAAATACTTGACTAAGAGATATTACTACAAGAAAATGAAGGATTTATTTGAACTCGATCTAGGGAGTATGGACATTGATGAATATGAAAGAGGGTTTTTGTAAATATTCAAGTATGTAGTCTTCATCAAGGATGAGACAGTTAATATTCAGAGGTATTTGAGTGGGTTTCCATCATTCATCGGTGACAATATAAAATATGATTATCCAAAAAATTTGGAGGAGACCATAAGGAAAGCTAAATTCCTATATGATCAGCATAAATGAAAGCCAACTTTCTAAAAAACTTGGGAAGACAAGAATAAGTTCAATATGGAACAGAGGAATAAAGGGAATAAGCCACAATTATTCATAAATAGTCCTTAGGTAAATCCTGCTTCTAGAGATCCCAAAATGATTGAGACAAGTGGGTAAAGGCCAAGGCATCCACCTATTCAATGTTGGGGTTGTCAGGGAAATAATATTTATAGAGATTTCCCTCACATAATTGAAAAAGTGAGAGTTGTTCACAATGTACAACAATTTGAAACAATGGAGGACATGGGCATAAATGTACCCAGGATCTATGCAACCCTTGAAAACAAGAAATATGAATTTCAATCACACATGATTGAAGTGGATGGTATGATCAACAACCAAACCATTGAAATTTTAATTTATTCACAAGCTAGTCATAGTTATATAGATCCTAAGTTGGTGGAAATATTTCATTTTCCAAGAAGCAAGCATGGAAAATATTCGTTGGGGCAGTTGGCTACTAGATCCAAAAGAAAAGTTAACGATATGGTTTAGTCATGTCTAGTGGGCATGAATGGGTTGAGAACCAAGGAATATTTGAACATATTGCCTTTAGGTTCCTATGATTATCTAATTGGGATGGATTGGTTGGACCAAAACCATTCTATATTAGGTTGTCATAACAAGGCATTTACTTTTCTAGATGAGGAAGGAGACCTAAGGAGAGTGCAACGAATTCCTAGGGCAGTAACTGTCAGATAAATATCAGCATTGCAGTTGAAGAAGTTTTATAGAAAGGGTTGTCAAATATTTGTAGCCCATATGGAAGAAACACCTAAGGATAAGGTGTTATGTATTAAATATTATCCAGTCCTAAAGGAATTTGAAGATGTATTTAAAGAAATACAAGGACTACACCCTAAAAGAGATATTGATTTCTCTATAAATATGATGCCTGGAGCAACTCCAGTATCCAAGACTCATTATAGGATGAGTACACCAGAACTGAAGGAGTTGCAGATGCATCTAGAAGATATTTTGAAGAAGGGGTATATATGCCCAAGTGTGTCACCTTGGGGTTCTCCAGTATTATTTTTGAAAAATAAAGATGGAAAATTGAGACTTTGTATTGACTTCATGAAGTTGAACAAATTAATTGTATAGAATACGTATCATTTGCCAAGAATTGATGACCTCTTTGATTAGTTGAAGAATGAAAAAATATTGTCAAAGATTGATCTCAGATCAGGTTATCATCATGTAAGAATCAAATATGAAGACATCAACATGACTTCTTTAAGAACAAGGTATGGCCATTATGAGTTCACAGTTGTGCCATTTGGGTTATCAAATGCACCAATTGTCTTCATGTGTTTAATGAATGGTATTTTTAGAGAGTACTTAGATAATTTTTTCATTTTATTTTTGGATGAAATTCTTATATATTCCAAGTCATAAGAAGAGCATGAAAAACAGTTGAATATGATATTACAAGTATTAAGGGAGCACCAATTGTATGAAAAATTGAGTAAGTGCTCATTTGATCATAACCAAATTCATTATTTGGGGCATATCATATCTTAGGAGGGGTACAATAGACCCTTAAAAGATTGAGGTCATTAAAGGGTGGTCAACACATAAGAATGTGACAAAATTTAGATCCTTCATGGGCCTTTTAGGCTACTACAAAAGATTTATTGTAGGATTATCAAAGATTGGACACCCAATTACTTCATTGCAAAATAAGGGAGTGAAGTTTTAGTGGTCATTGGAGTGTGAAAAGAGTTTCTAGTACTTGAAACAATTATTAACCAGTGCTCCAATTCTAAGTATTTTTTATCCAAATGAATATTTTATGGTATGCAAACATGCATGAAAATAAGGACTTGATGGAGTCCTTAGCCAGAATGGGTATGTTGTATGTTATGAATCAAGGAAGTTGAAGGAGCATGAAAGGCATTATGCCACTCATGATTTGGAGTTCACAGCCATAGTGCATGCCTTGAAGAAGTGGAGACACTACCTCATGGGGAAAAGGTTCGAGTTAGGGACATACCATCATGATCTGAAATATTTATCTGGAAAACCAAATCTAAATTCCAGGAAGAGCAGGTGGTTGGAATGTATCAGTAAATATGACTTTGATATAAATCATATCAAAGGGAAAGAGAACAAGGTGGTTGTGTTGGCGTTCGGAAGTCACTCCTGGATTGCTAGCAGGAGCAGAGCCCGAAGCCCATCAGTTTTATGTCACGATTTGTTTAAAGGGTGATCAAATGGAGGAAAACTCAGAACAACATGGTATCAACTCAGAAACCAGACCAGGCATGCATGAACGAGTGAGGTCTTGATAAACTCCAAACAGTGAGTCGCAGTAAAGGGTGAGTAGGTGGAAGACTTATGCAAGAAGAGTGCAAAGATCCATAATAAACATC
>ML786350.1:316685-328410 GCA_009831015.1 Picea engelmannii | reverse complement strand
CTTAACATGTCCGCCCCCTTAAAAACAACCTTGTCCTCAAGGCTTGAGATGTGGAAACTACTGCAGAATGGTAGCTGGTTCCCAAGTGGCATCTACTGGAGTCATATCTTTCCACTGTACTAGCACTTCCTTGATGGTTCTCTAACGTAGGCGACGCTCACACTGGTCCAAAACTTCTTCTGGCTGTAGCCAAATGGATCCTTCTTCAGCTAACTCTGGAAGGTCGGTTTGGATTTGACACCTGGTTCCAATCACCTTCTTCAAGCATGAAACATGAAAAATAGGATGGAGCTTTGACTGACTGGGCAGAGATAATTGATATGCGACTTGTCCCACAAGCTTGAGAAATGTGTAAGGGCCATAAAATTTGGGTGCTAGCTTCTGACAATGCTCGGCCTTGAGGGAAGTTTGCTTATATGGTTGCAGTCTCAGAAACACCTGATCCCCTTCTGCAAATTGACGTTCAGAGCGACCTTGATCTTCTTTCTGCTTCATTCTATTATGTGCCATGACCAAGTTCTCTTTAAGGGTACGAAGGATATCCTCTTGAACTGTAAGTGTTTGGTCAACCGCCTAGACCTTCGAGGTACCCAGTAAGTATGAGAGAACTGAAGGTGGCTTCTGTCCATATAATGCTTCAAAAGGAGTCATGCGAGTGGCTGTATGGTATGTAGTGTTGTACCACCATTCGGCGAGGGGTAACCATTGAGCCCACTGGTGTTGTTTTTCAGAGGCAAAGCACCTCATATATGTTTCCAAACACTTGATGGCAACTTCTGTTTGACCATCCATTTGGGGATGATAAGCTGAGCTGAGATGCAATTGTGTGCCTTGTATATTAAACAACTCTTGCCAAAAATTGCTTGTGAAAGTTGGGTCTCGATCGAAAAAAATAGAGTGCGGCATGCCATGAAGGTTGAAGATCTGGTCCATGAAAATTTGAGCCAATGTGGATGCAGTAAATGGATGGGAAAGGGCGCAAAAATGAGCATACTTGGAATGGCGATCCACCACCACAATTATGACTGATTTATTCCCCGATTTGGGTAAGCCTGTAATAAAGTCCATAGAGATATCCTTCCAAATAGCAGGGGGAATCAGAAGCAGTTGGAGGGTGCCTGGAGATTTGACTGTTTCTCCCTTATTGCATTGACACACCTCACATTCAACGACAAACTTACGGATGTCCTGTTTCATACCATCCCAGAAAAAAGAACGTTTGACTCGATCATATGTTTTGGTGAACCCTGAGTGCCCTATTGTGGGTGTAGCATGAAGCTCAAAAAGCACCATGGATTTGATCTTGGATTGTTTACTTAAATAAAAGAGGCCTTTGTATCGAAGCTCATCCTGGAGCCAGGAGTACCCTAGGGGAGCCAGAGCCTTGTTCTGTAGTTGTTGGATCAGGTGCGAACTTTTGGGATCTTGAAGCCATTCCTGGCGCACAGCTTGGAGGAAATCGGGTACAATGAAGGAAAGAGAAAAAAGGGATCCTTCGTCTTCATATTTTTGGGACAGTGCATCCGCCATGACATTGTCTTTGCCCTTCTTGTAAATGATCTCATAATCATATCCAAAGAGCTTAGTCACCCATTTTTGTTGTTCCTGGGAGGAAATGCGTTGTTCCAGAAAGTACTTGAGGATTTGATGGTCTGTCTTAATTTGGAAGCGTTGCCCCAAGAGATATGGATGCCACAACTCAACGACATGTAGAATCACCAACATTTCTTTTTCATAAATGGGTTTGCTCAGATTATTTTCAGATAGTTGCTTGCTAGTGAAGGCCAAAGGCCGACCCTCTTGCATAAGGACAATATTGATTCCTTTCCCTGAGGCGTCACATTCCAACACAAAGGTCTTGGTGAAGTCAGGAATGGCCAGAACCGGAGTGGTGCACATGGCCATCTTCAAGGTTTGAAAAGCTTGAGCAGCTGCTAGAGTCCAAGTGAAAGAGTTCTTTTTTAGGAGAGCCCTGAGAGGTGCTGCAATCTTTCCGTAGTTCTTAATGAACTTGTGATAATACCCTGTGAGGCCCAAAAATCCATGCAAGCTTTTGAGAGTCTTTGGGTGCGGCCAGTCTTGCATAGCTTCAATATTTTTTGGGTCCTCCCTGACGCCATCCTTTCCTACTAGATGACCCAAGTATTCGACTTCTGAGACACCAAAAGCACATTTGGACTGTTTCAGGAAAAGTTGGTGCTGAGAGAGGAGGCAGAGAACTTGATCCACATGAGTAAGATGTTTTGTCCAGGTTTTTCTATAGATGAGTATATCATCAAAGAAAACTAAGACAAAATGACGGAGAAAAGGGCAGAAGACATGGTTCATGAGGCTCTGGAAGGTGGAGGGGGCGTTACACAAACCAAAGGGCATGACCAAAAACTCATAGTGGCCCTCATGAGTGTGAAAGGTGGTCTTGGGAATGTTGGCCTCTTTCATACATATCTGGTGATAGCTTGAGTGAAGATCAAGTTTGGTAAAGAATTGGGCTCCACTCAATTCATCTAGGAGGTCATCAATGACAGGAATGGGAAATTTGTCTTTGATGGTTAGTTTGTTGAGAGCATGGAAGTCAAGACACATTCTCCAAGAACCTTCTTTCTTCAGTACCATGATGACCGGAGAGGAATAAGGGCTCATACTAGGACGGATGACGCCAGCAATAAGGAGTTCCTGGACCATTTTTTCAATTTCATTTTTTTTGCAAACGGGTGGTGATATGGACGTATATTGGGGGGAAGGCTTCCTGGGACAAGGGAAATGGAATGATATTGGACACCGTGGGAAGGAGGGAGTCCTTGTGGAGTGGAAAATATCGTTTGATGTTTAGAAAGGAGGGCTTGGAGGTCTTGGGGCACTGGTGGGGTCTCTGTGGCTTGTATGGCGTGGAGTTGGGCAATGACACCGGAATGACCTTTTTTGAGCAGTTTTTCCATGCGATGAGAACTGATGACCTTAGGTGAACGAGTAGTGATGCCTTGAAATTTATATTGGTGGCCTCCTTGGTCGAATTGCATGGTTAAGTTATGAAAATCCATGAGAATGGGACCTAAAGTCCTTAGCCAGTCTGCACCCAACACAATGTCACAACCACCCATGTCAATAGAAACCATATGGGATTTTAGGTGGTAGTCAACAATTTGGAGATGCACATTTTCACAGCACCCACCACATTTCATAGAACCACCATTGGAAATCATGATTTGGAAATTGTTGACAGCATGGATGTAGCAATGGGTTTCTTGGGCAATGCGGTGATGAATAAAATTGTGGGTGCTGCCACTATCAACCAGAATGATGACCTTTCAGTGCTTGATGTAACCGATTAACTTGAGGGTTTGGGGGGTAGAGAAGTCAGTGAGAGCATTGAGGGAAATGATCGGTTCCACTTCAGGAGCGTCGGAGGGAGGGTTTATGTCAGTGATTTCTGGTGACTCGGGCACAAGGGGAGTGTCAACATCTTCTTCCGGAATATCCTTAGAGATGGCCATAAAATTATTTTGTTCTTTACATTTGTGGCCTGGGAAATATTTGTCATCACAATTATAATAGAGGCCTTTGAGTTGGCGTTCAACCATTTCATCCCTGGTCAATTTTTGGATTTTTAATGGGGCAGAGGGAGTAGTGGGGTTTACTGGTTTAGGGTGAGGGATAAAGGAAGGCTTATGATTTTGAGAGGAAATTTTTTTTTGTGCTTCTTTATCTTTTTTGGTAGCCTCCACCCAAGTCGTAGGTCGAGCCATGAGGACATGGGCCCGAATCTCTTCCTTGAGGCCACTGATAAAACACTCTCGAAATAAATCATCAGTCATGCCCTCTGTTCGAAAATCCAGACGCTCAAATGCAGCTATGAAGTCTTCTATTGTGCCCGATTGCTTCAATTTGTTCAAATGGCCCAAATGGTTGGTGTTAGTGTCAAAGCGTTCATAAAGCTCAGCCACAAATTGGGTCCAAGCAATATACCCTTGACGGGAAGTTTTTCTCCATTGCCACCATTGCCAGCGTTCTTGATCTAGATGGAGAACACCATACCGGAGTTTGGCCAAGTCATATGTAATGTTGTAGAGAGAGAAATAATATTCCATTTGGGTGACCCAACCAATGGGGTCTGAGCCATCAAATTTGGTTACATCCACCCGCGGAAGGCGTATGTCCCATTGAAAGTGATGGGGTTGAAAGGAATGGGAAGAAGTTTCACCTTCAGTCTTTTTATGTGCATCAGGAAAAGATTCATTAGTAGGGATCTTGAGTTTGGTGCAGAGTGATGCAAAGACAGATTCGAGCTGGGTGGTTAGTTCGTGTTTGACTTCCGCCATTGCGGACTGCATGACTACATTTACGGATGCATTTATGGATGAATCACGGGAGGCAATACTAGCACTGATTTGTTGCACTTCTTGTTGGGTCTCGAGGAAACCATATTGCAATGTGTTGAAGTGAGACTCTAGTTCTTGGCTACGGGTATGGGCCATGAGGATGGGTGAACTGAAAAGGGAGTGGGCGGGGTCAGAAATTTTTGCAGAAAAATGATATGGATGAATGTGATAAGGCAGAAGAGATGAATCTAATGGAAGAATGTTGCAGTGCTGAAATCCCCAAATTCTGAACCAAAGAGTATTTACTTAGCAACTCGAACACGGATCTATGGCAATAGATATCACCGGTTTAATTTTTTTATGTTTATGTTTATGTTCCCAAAGGGTTAGGTATTCAAGGGTTCTATAGACAAGAGTTTTCCTTGTTCTATATCTCTCTGATATACGTGCGGGGTCCAACAGTAGTACTCAGCCCAATATCTCAGGGAACTAACTAAGGAGGATAGAACGTACCCTTAGCCGTACTACCTGACTACCCAGGTACTAGAGAGTATCTTCCCGAGTGATGTTCTCAGTGACACTATAGCAGTCCGGCAGTCGATAGGTTTATCTAAAGAGGGATTCAAGAAATCTAGGCTGATCCGTATACAGGTGTTGTCTGATGCGCTACCACTCGAAGGGGTACCAACAAGGGTTACAAGGGTGGCCAACAGATGTGCGCTTAAGAACCACTTGTATTTCCTGTGTGTATGAATCCCTCAACCATGGGTTTATGCGCGTAACAATAGATCTATGTGGCTTAAAGATGTCGGAATATGTCTCTACCCTGAAAAAAAAATACCCACAATTTCTGCCAAGGAAAGTGCTCTAATACCACTTGCAAGATACCAGATATATAAAATATGCAGAATAGAAATAAAATGCTAGAAATGGCAGAATAACAGTAAAATATCCAGCATAATCTTCACAATACACAGAAATGATATACGAAATAGCAATGGAAGTAGCACTTTGATTTAGAAAGCAATGTTCACAGGCCTCTTCGAGGGGGAAACCTCCAGTCAAGCAGCGCTCTGTTACAATAATCTCCAAGCTAAGGTTCTCATACCCTCGACCCTTATTTATACTATTAAGAGAAGCACCTAGAGGAAGATCCTTCTAGAAGCGGAAGCTTCTATTAGGTCTTTTTACATTTGCCTTATTCTATTTTATTGAAAGGAATTACTAATATTGACCTTTATTACATCCGAATACATTGATCTGCCTATGTGCAGGTTAGGACCTTAACACTGTAAAACTACAGAGTGAATGACTCGCTAGAATGGTGGCAGCTTATCTCTGAGAAGAGATGTGATGGCTACTCGCATTCATAATAAGATGATTAAAATGAGGCTCCAAAGGCCTTTTTACAATAAGAAGGAATGCCCAAAACCCTAGACATCCAAAAACCTAACCCTAGGAGATGAAGTGCCAAAATTCATGTGGGCCCCATTTGGGTAAGTGAGTACATCAACTTCCTGGGGTCGTAACTTTTGCATACGATCTCCGTTTTAGGTGTGTGATAGGTCGTTGGAAAGGTATCATCGAGGAGATTCATTTTGGGTGTTCAATCATGCATTTGTATATCTTTGAGAACCTTTATATCAAAAAACATTCATTTGGGCCCTCAAAACGACCCTGGAAGTTAAAACCTGCTAAAAATAGTAAATTGCCAAAATTGCCAGAAAACTATTTTTTTCCATTTAGAAAAGGTGGGTGGCCACCGATATCCACCTGGAACAATACTCCCTCCTTAGGAAGAAATGGTCTCCATTGCATTGCGTTCCTGGTGGAGAGGGAAAAGAATTTGTTGAATCTGCATCTTGGTGAGCTACTTGTCTTGCTGGAGACGTCGTGCTGCTTAGTTTGTGGAAATTTGTCATGAACCGGTTGAGCTTGAGGTTGTTTAGCAATTCGAGATACATGAGAGGACGATGTGTAGAAGGAATATTTGCACTTTGTTGCAGCCTTGTCAACCTGCTTCTGCTTGATGGAAGGTGCTTGGGGCAAGGTTGTAGTGGTTGCAGTGTCCTTTTGTTCTCCTTTTGAACAGATTGTGAAGAAGCTGAATTTTACAGTATGAGATACTACCTTGCAGCACTTTTTAGGTGGAACAGTAGTTGGAACTACCTCTAGTATTCTGTAGAGATGACCCCCCAAAGTAACAATGACACTACGGGGTCGAGACTCATAAACAACATGCCATCTCCTTATATATGTTTGGCCCAAGAGAACATCACAGACAGCCACTGGGGAAACATCACATAATACCTCATCCTTGAAGGGTTGGATTCCATATGACCATCGACATTGTTGGTTGACAAGGAGATATCATCCTTGCTGAAGCCACCCAATGTTGTATGGTTGTGGGTGTGGTGTTGTCAACAATCCCAACTGTTTGACGACCTCTATTGAGACGAGGTTTTTCTGGCTTCTGCTATCTACAATAAAATGCAGCGGTGTCCCCTACACCCACATCTGTGAATGAAAAAGGTGCTCCCCCTCTTCAAGATCTGTTGGTTCTTCTGGTTGAATTGTTGTGGTCGCGATAATAGTAGTGGGGTCTTACTCAATGATCTATCCTTTACCAATATTTTCAGAATCAGATTTTGAATTAGGGTTCAGCTCCTCGTCTTTGATATCGGGCACCAATGACTGTTTTGAGTGACATTCATTGGTGTTGTGCCAGGGGATTTTGTGGAAATCACACCATTTTCCAGTGTCCTTCTTTGTCTTCCCGTGACCCTTCTTTTCCTGTGTCTTGGACTGGTTTTCAGGAGACTGTTTGTTAGGGTTGTCTTTGTCATACTTTGGTTGTTGCGGATTTGCAAACCTAAATTCCTGTTTGTTCTGGTGCTTAAATTTTTTCTCAATTTTAACAACATATTGATAAGCAGCACCGAGTGATGAGATGTATAGAAAATCCATTTCAGTCTGGATGTATCTGTGTAGAGCCCCACGATATTCTAGAACCAAATGTCGCTCGGATTCTTTGATACCTAGGTTGGCGTGCAAGGTATGGAAGGTATTGGTGAACTCTGGAACTTCTTGGCCCCTCTCTTTCCACGGTGTGGTCCATCTCATGTACTAGTCCTCATAGTTGCCAACAGGGTAATACTGTTCTTTTACCGCAACCACAAAAAAATCCCAAGTGGGATTAGCCCCATATATTCCAGACTCCTCTGTGGAACTTTGCTCCTAGTAAGTTTCCCACCAATGTTTGACATGAGGGAGAGCTTTAAGGAGTGAGAAGGTGATATTTTCTTTGTCGAAAAAATTGTGAACAAAGAAATAACCTTCTAGCAGAGTTAACCATTTTTCTAGTGCTTCTGCATCTATCTGTCCTTCAAATACAGGAATATCAAAATTAACTTGTACCTTGAAAGGTGAGGTGCCTCCAAAGTGGTCTCTTGATGAATATGCGCTCGATGCTATCGGCAGGCACTTAAGGATGTGGGAAAAATTCTCCATCATTTTGTCCCTCTGTCGCGTGAGAGCTTGCTCAAGAAACAGATTGATATGATCGTCTTCTTCGTCATTTTTCTTTTCTTCTTCCATTGAGGGTTTCTTAGGTGTGGGAGAGTGATTGTATTCAAGAGAGACAAGCTCAATACCCAACTTGGTATACTCGGACCTCTTCGGGGACATGGACTGAAAAAATGATCAACAACCGCCTGCTCGGATATCACTGATCCAGATTATTTTCGGCATGAAATGAGACCAGAGATATAATAAGGAAATGCACAAAGATATCATAGATATTAAATAATATAACATAAATGTATCATAGATGCAACCATAAACACATATATATAGTAATACATGATTTCTATTAATGGAAGAAATGTACAGAGACTGTAAAAATACAGAGTGAAAGACACGCTAGAATGGCGACAACTTATCTCTGAGAAGAGATGTGACAGATACTCGCATTCGCAAGAAGATGATTAAAATGAGGCTCCAAAGGAATTTTTGCAATAAGAAGGAATGAAAACAACCCTAGACATCCAAAAACCTAACCCTAGGAGATGAAGCGCCAAAATTCATGTGGGCCTCATTTGGATAAGTGAGTACATCAACTTCTCGGGGTCGTAACTTTTGCATAGGATCTCCGTTTTAGGCCTGTGGTAGGTCGTTGGAAAGGTATCATCGAGGAGATTCATTTTGGGGGCTCAATCATTCCTTCAGCTATAACTAAGAACCTAGATCTCGAAAAATCTTCATTTGGGCCCTCAAAATGGCCCTAGAAGTTAAAACCTGCTAAAAATAGTAAATTGCCAAAATTGCCAGAAAACTATTTTGAGCCATTTGGAAAAGTTGGATGGCCACCGATATCCACCTTGATCAATCCTCCATCCTTAGGAAGAAATAGTCTCCATTGCATTGGCTTCCCAGTGGAGAGGGAAAATCATTTGTTGAATCTACATCTTGGTGAGCTGCTTGTCTTACTGGAGACGTTGTGCTGCTCAGTTTGTGGAAATCTGTCACGAACCTATTGAGGTTGAGGTTGTTCAACAAGTCGAGATACATGAGAGGACAATGTACAAAAGGAATCTTTTCACTTTTCTATAACCTTTTTGACTTGCTTCTATTGGATAAAAGGTGCTTGGGGCAAGGCTGTTGTGGTTGCAGTGTCCTTTTGTTCTCCTTTTGAACAGATTGTGAAGAAGATGATATTTGCAATATGAGATACTACCTTGCAGAAATTTTTAGGTGGAACAGTAGTCGGAACTACCTCTAGTATTCTGTAGAGATACAGATGACCCCCCAAAGTAACAATGACACTACGGGGTTGAGACTCATAAACAACATGGCGTCTCCACATATATGGTTGGCCCCTGAGAATATCACAGACATCCAGTGGGGAAACATCACATAATACCTCATCCTTGAAGGTTTGGATGCCATATGAAAATCGACACTATTGTTTGACACAGAGATCTCATCCTTGCCGAAGCCACTCAATGTTGTATGGTTGTGGTTGTGGTGTTGTTGACAATCCCAACTGTTTGATGACCTCTGTTGAGATGAGGTTTTTCTGGTTTCCGCTATCAACAATAAAACGCAGCGGGGTCCCCTTCACCCACATCTATGAATGAAAAAGGTTCTCCCCCTCTTCAGGATCTGTTGGTTCTTCTGGTTGAATTGTTGCGGTCGCGACAATAGAAGTGGGGTCTACATCAATGATCTGTCCTTTACTAGTATTTTTAGAATCAAGGTTTGGCTCCTCGTATTTGATCTCGGCCACCAATGACTATTCTGAGCGACATTGATTGGTGTTGTGCCAGCGGATTTTGTTGAAATCACACCATTTTCTAGTGTCCTTCTTTGTCTTCTCGTGACCCTTCTTTTCCTGTGTCTTGGACTAGTTTTCGGGAGACTGTTTGTTAGGGTCGTCTTTGTCATACTTTGGTTGTTGCGGATTTGCAGACTCGAATTCCCATTTGTTTTGGTGCTTAAATTTCTACTCAATTTTAACAGCGTATTGATAAGTAGCACTGGGTGATGAGATGTCCAGAAAATCCATTTCATTTTAGATGTATCTGTGTAGAGCCCCACGGTATTTCAAAACCAAATTTTGCTCGGAGTCTTTGATACCCAGCTTGGTGCGCAAGGTATGGAAGGTATTGGTGAACTCTGTAACTTCTTGGCCCCTCTCTTGCCACAGTGTGGTTCATCTCATGCACTGGTCCTCATAGTTTCCAATAGGGTAATACTATTCTTTTATGGCATCCACAAAAAAATCCCAAGTGGGATCGACCCCTTATATTCCAGACTCCTCCGTGGAACTTTTCTCCCACTAAGTTTCCCACCAATGTTTGACATGAGGGAGAGCTTTAAGGAGTGCGAAGGTGATCTTTTCTTTGTCAGAAAAATTGTGAACAGAGAAATAACCTTCTAGCAGAGTTAACCATTTTTCCAGAGCTTCTACAACTATCTGTCCTTCAAATACAGGAATATCAAAATTAACTTGTACCTTGAAAGGTGAGGTGCCTCCAAAGTGGTCTCTTGATGAATATGCGCTCGATTCTATCGGCAGGCATTTAAGGATGTGGGAAAAATTCTCGATCATTTCATCCCTCTGTTGCGTGAGAGATTGCACAAGAAACAGATTGATAGGATCATCTGCTCCATCATTTTTATTTTCTTCCGCCATTCAATGTTTCTTGGGTGTGCGAGAGTGATTTTCTTCAAGAGAGACAAGCTCGAGACCCAACTTGCTATACTTGGACCTCGTCAGGGACATGCACTGAAAAAATGATCAAGAGTAGCCCGCTTTTATACCACTAATCCGGATTATTTTCGGCACGAAATGAGATCGGAGATATAATAAATAAATGCACAGAGATATCGTAGATATTCAATAATATAACAAAATTGTATTAGAGACACAACCATAAACACATATATATAGTAATACATGATTTCTATTAATGAAAGAAATGTACAGAGACTGTAAAAATACAGAGTGAAAGACTCGCTAGAATGGTGGTAGCTTGTTTCTGAGAAGAGATGTGACGACTACTCACATTCGCAAGAAGATGATTAAAATGAGGTTCCGAAGGCATTTTTACAATAAGCAGGAATGCAAAAAACCCTAGACATCCAAAAACCTACCCCTAGGAGATGAAGCGCCAAAATTCATGTGGGGCCCGTTTGGGTAAGTGAGTATGTTAAGAACCAAACATCAATATAGCATAGAAAAACCTCAGGAAAAGTACTCAATGCCTTGAAAAAGAGATAGTTTCAGATAATAAGCCTCTTCGAGGGGGCAACCTCCTTTTACCCCACGTAAATGTTCAAGTACAAGATGATTCAAAATGAAAATGTCTCCTTGGTATATATAGGAGTCTAGGAGGTATAATTACAACTAATGGCCTAAAGCCGACATAAATAAAATAACATTACTAATATAATATGCCCCAATTAAGGGACAATGAGCCAATATTAGGGCTTAAAATACCCCTCCCCTTGAGACAAGTGTTGTCCACAATGCTTGAGTAACTCTGGATGCTTCTGTATAAAAGACTCATCTTCCCAAGTGGAATCTTCAGCCAAAAGTTTCCTCCATTTAATGAGATACTCTGAAATGGATCTATTCCTTAGCTGGAGAATTCTTGTGTCAGTGATGGCTTCAGGCTCCAATATGATTTTTCCTTCCTCGTCAAGTTCTGGCAATATAGTTTGAACTGGGATCTTGTCACCTATTGTTATCCACAATTTTGGTCATTGTGATGGTGCTATAATAATGTCATGATGATGAAATATCAAGCTCCTCCATAAGAACATTTTCCTGAGAAAGGTTACACTTATCAGTTTCCAGAAATCATATTTTAAAAGATAGTTCGCAGGCTACATATATAGTCACC
>ML786350.1:282232-292342 GCA_009831015.1 Picea engelmannii | reverse complement strand
AAGGAGCATTGTTCTCTCTATAGATGTTAGGATAGGTCCTTCTAGTATCCATAGCCATATTTTTACTTTCAACATTTCTTGCCACCTTAAATGCATTCTCCAATGATTTGGGTTCCCAAAGGTGAGCCTCATGTTGAATGTTACCCTTTAAAGTTCCTATGAATACATCAATCATGTCCTCATCTAGAATATCAATTACCTTTATATTCAATCTTTGGAAGTTCTCAATGTGCTCGGTAACTGAACCCTTTTGCTTGAGATTTATCAATTGGCTAAAGAAGGTATTGCTCCTTGTATCCTCATAGTGTGCTATCATTTCCTCCCTGAAAATTGTCCAAGTGAAGAGTGATTTGAGAGAACAAAGCCATCAATACCAAACAAATTGATTAGGTTCTAAATATAAAGAAGCAATTCGTACCTTTTGTGTATGTGGCACATTATGGAGATCAAAGAATTGCTCCATCTGAAGTATCCATGTGATTGGGTCCTTGCCATCAAACTTCCTCATATCAATCTTAGGAATGTGGTTGGTATTCAAACCAAAGTTGGAGTTTCTCCATTTTTGATTCACCTTCCTTGTGTCCTCATCATGAATTTCATGGGATGAATTTTCGCTTTCGGGTGTCTTCTCTGTTACGAAAGTTTTCAATACTTCCATGATCTTAGCTTCCATTGAATCCATCATAGTATCAAACTTAACTTCCATTGAATCCATCTTCTTTTGTAGTTCATTTATGTCCCTAAACATTTATTCACCTTCATAAAGAGTCCAATTAGGATTTTCTAGAGGCTTATTTGGTGTAGAAGGTCCCTTTTTTGGTTGCATGTTGGCCAAGTATCACTTTTGAATCTTGATTTTGAGGCGGTTCTGCTAGACAATATTTATTATGTTTTATATCCTAAGTTTTGGCCCTTCTAGCTATGAAACTTTATTTTAGGTAGTTCTATGATATTTCTTCTCTCTAATGCCATAGGTCTGATCAAAATTGGATGAGCCAAGTGGAATTTACTGTAACTTCCTCACAACTTGCCGATTTTTGGCCTTTCCAGGAGATCTCACTTGTATAGCATGCCTCGCACAAAATAATTGATATCAAATTCTGAAACTCGCACCCAAAATACTACAGACTGTCCACCATCCAATGAAACCATTCCCACTCAAGTTGGATACTCTAGAAAGAAGTTATGTTTGTTTTACCTGGAACACCTTCTTGAGACTAGTCAATAGGACTAGTCAGATACCCTCTCTTACACAAGGTGTATCTACAAATTTAAGATGACCCAGAAGCTGAACGTTTTACCACAGATACCTTACTAATTTTTGTAGATGGGCTCTAGAGTTTAGGGTCTGAAACATTACAGAAAAGTTTTTATAGCGACAATTCCGCAATGACTCATTTCAGGATAATTTCAGAACCCTATCTTGTATAGGTTGTATATCCAAAAGTATAATGCGTTAGGAGCTGAATTTTGAACCCAACGTACCTTGATCCATCTACTAAATATCCTCTAAGATGTTCCTTCTGAAATATTGTAGAAAAATATTTATAGTGAAAATCCCACGGTGTCTCAGATGTAGCAGTGAAACCCCAAGACCTTGAGCTCTGATACCATATGTTAAGAACCAAACATCAATATAGCATAGAAAAACCTCAGGAAAAGTACTCAATGCCTTGAAAAAGAGATAGTTTCAGATAATAATCCTCTTCGAGGGGGCAACCTCCTTTTACCCCACTTAAATGTTCCAGTACAAGATGATTCAAAATGAAAATGTATCCTTGGTATATATAGGAGACTAGGAGGTATAATATATTACAACTAATGGCCTAAAGCCGACATAAATAAAATAACATTACTAATATAATATGCCCCAATTAAGGGATAATGAGCCAATATTAGGGATTAACAGAGTACATCAACTTCCCGGGGTCTTAACTTTTGCATATGATCTCCGTTTTAGGCGTGTGATAGGTCGTTGAAAAGGTATCATCGAGGAGATTCATTTTGGGGGATAAAACATGATGTTGGATAACATTTATAACTTCAATCTCAAAAAACCTTCATTTGGGCCCTCAAAATGGCCCCGAAAGTTAAAACCTGCTAAAAATAGTAAATTGCCAAAATTGCTAGAAAACTATTTTGAGTCATTTGGAAAAGGTGGGTGGCCACCGATATCCACCTGGATCAATCCTCCAACCTTAGAAATAAATGGTATCCATTGCGTTGGTTTCCCTGTGGAGAGGGAAAAGCATTTGTTGAATCTGCATCTTGGTGAGTTGTTTGTCTTGTTGGAGACATCGCACTACTCAGTTTGTGGAAATCTGTCACGAACCTGTTGAGGTTGAGGCTATTCAACAAGTTGAGATACATGAGAGGATGATGTGCATAAGGAATCTTTTCACTTTTCTACAGCCTTGTCGACCTTCTTCTGTTGGATAGAAGGTGCTTGGGGTAAGGCTGTAGTGGTTGTAGTGTCCTTTTGTTGTCCTTTTGAATAGATTGTGAAGAAGATAAATTTTGCAGTATGAGATACTACCTTGTAGCACTTTTTAGGTGGAACAGTAGTCGGAACCACCTCTGGTATTCTGTAGAGATGACCCCCCAAAGTAAAAATGACACTACGGGGTCGAGACTCATAAACAACATGGCGTCTCCACATATATGGTTGGCCCAAGAGAACATCATAGAAATCTAGTGGGGTAGCATCACATATTACCTCATCCTTGAAGGGTTGGATGCCATATGACAATCGACACTGTTGGTTGACATGAAGATCTCGTCCTTGCCGAAGACACCCAATGTTGTATGGTTGTGGGTGTGGTGTTGTCGAGACTCCCAACTGTTTGATGACCTCTTTTGAGATGAGTTTTTTTTGGATTTTTCTATCAACAATAAAATGCAGTGAGGTCCCCTTCACCCACATCTGTGAATGAAAAAGGAGCCACCCCTCTTCAGGATCTGTTGGTTCTTCTGGTTGAATTGCTTGCCTCAATGATCTATCCTTTACTAGTATTTTTAGAATCAGATTCTAAATCAGGGTTCGGCTCCTCGTCTTTGATCTCGGCCACCAATGACTATTTTGAGCGACATTCATCGGTGTTGTGCCAGGGCTTTTTTTGGAAATCACACATTCTTCTGGTGTCCTTCTTTGTCTTCTCATGACCCTTCTTTTCCTATGTCTTGGACTGGTTTTCAGGAGACTGTTTGTTAGGGCCGTCTTTGTCATACTTTGGTTGTTGCGGATTTGCAGATGCAAATTCCCATTTGTTCTGGTGCTTAAATTTCTGCTCAATTTTAACAGCATATCGATAACCAACACCGAGTGATGAGATGTCCAGAAAATCCATTTCAGTCTGGATGTATCTGTGTAGAGCCCCACGGTATTTCAGAACCAAATGTCTGTCGAAGTCTTTGATACCGAGCTTGGTGTGTAAGGTATGGAAGGTATTGGTTAACTCCAGAACTGCTTGGCCCCTCTGTTGTCGTAGTGTGGTCCATCTCATGTACTAGTCCTCATAGTTGCCAATAGAGTAATACTGTTCTTTTACCGCATCCACAAAAAAATCCCAAGTGGGACCGACCCCATATATTCCAAAATCCTCTGTGGAAATTTTCTCCCAGTAAGTTTCCCACCAATGTTTGATATGAGGGAGAGCTTTAAGGAGTGAGAAGGTGATCTTTTCTTTGTTGGAAAAATTGTGAATAGAGAAATAACCTTCTAGAAGAGTTAACCATTTTTCTAGGGCTTCTGCATCTATCTGTCCTTCAAATACAGGAATATCAAAATTAACTTGTACCTTGAAAGTTAAGGTGCCTCCAAAGTGGCCACTTGATGAATATGCACCCGATGCTATCGACATACATTTAAGGATGTGGGAAAAATTCTCCATCATTTCATCTCTCTGTCGCGTGAGAGCTTGCTCAAGCAACAGATTGATAGGATCGTCTACTGTGTTGTTTTTCTTTTCTTCCACCATTGAGGGTTTCTTGGGTGTGTGAGAGTGATCGTCTTCAAGAGAGACAATATAGAGACCCAACTTTCTATACTCGGACCTCATCGGGGACATGCACTGAAAAAATGATCAAGAGCAACCTGCTATGATACCACCGATCTAGATTATTTTCGGCACGAATTGAGATCAGAGATATAATAAAGAAATGCACAAAGATATCGTAGATATTCAATAATATAACAAAAATGTATCAGATATGAAACCATTAACACATATATACAGTAATACACGATTTCTATTAATGAAAGAAATGTACAAAGACTGTAAAAATACAGAGTGAAAGACTCGCTAGAATGGTGGCACCTTATCTCTGAGAAGAGATGTGAGGGCCACTCGAATTCGTAAGAAGATGATTAAAATGAGGCTCCGAAGGATTTTTTACAATAAGCAGGAATTCCAAAAACCCTAGACATCCAAAAACATAACTCTAGGAGATGAAGCGCTAAAATTTATATGGGCCCTGTTTGGGTAAGTGAGTACATCGACTTCTTGGGGTCGTAACTTTTGCATACGATCTTTGTTTTAGGTGTGTGATAGGTCGTTGGAAAGGTATCATCAAGGATATTCATTTTGGGGGCTCAATAATGACTTTGGATATCATTAAGAACATCTATCTTGAAAAGCCTTCATTTGGGCCCTCAAAATGGCCCCGAAAGTTAAAACCTGCTAAAAATAGTAAATTGCCAAAATTGTCAGAAACCTTTTTTGAGCCATTTGGAAAAGGTGGGTGGCCACCGATATCCACCTGGATCAATCCTCCCTCTTTACAAAGAAATGGTATCCATTGCGTTGGGTTCCCGGTGGAGAGGGAAAAACATTTGTTGAATCTGCATCTTGGTGAGTTGCTTGTCTTGCTGGAGATGTCGCGCTGCTCAGTTTGTGGAAATCTATCACGAACCTGTTTAGGTTGAGGTTGTTAAACAAGTCGAGATACATGAGAGGAAAATGTGCAGAAGGAATATTTTCACTTTGATGTAGCCTTGTCGACCTGCTTCTGTTGGATAAAAGGTGCTTGGGGCAAGGCTGTAGTGGTTGCAGTGTCCTTTTGTTCTCCTTTTGAACAGATTGTGAAGAAGCTGAATTTTGCAGTATGAGATACTACCTTGCGGCACATTTTAGGTGGAATAGTGGTCAAAACTACCTATGGTATTCTGTAGAGATGAGCCCCCAAAGTAACAATGACACTACAGGGTCGAGATTCGTAAACAACATGGCATCTCCACATATATGGTTGGCCCAAGAGAACATCAGAGACATCTAGTGGGGAAACATCACATAATACCTCATCCTTGAAGGGTTGGATGCCATATAAAAATCGACACTGTTGGTTGACACGGAGATCTCGTCCTTGCCAAAGCCAGCAAATGTTGTATGGTTTTGGATGTGGTGTTATCGACAATCCCGACTATTTGACAACCTTTGTTGAGATGAGGTTTTTTTGGCTTCCACTATCAACAATAAAATGCAGCGGGGTCCCCTTCACCCACATCTGTGAATGAAAAAGGCAGTCCCCCTCTTCAGGATCTGTTGGTTCTTCTAGTTGAATTGTTGCGGTCATAACAATAGTAGTGGGGTCTGTCTCAACGATCTGTCCTTTACCAGTATTTTCCGAATCAGATTATGAATTAGGGTTCGACTCCTCGTATTTGATATTGGCCACCAATGACTGTTTTGAGCGACATTCATCGGTGTTGTACCAGGGGTTTTTGTCGAAATCACACCGTTTTCCGGTGTCCTTTGTCTTCCCATGACCCTTCTTTTCCTATGTCTTGGACTGGTTTTCGAGAGATTGTTTTTTAGGGCCGTCTTTGTCATACTTTGGTTGTTGCGTATTTGCAGACCTGAATTCCTATTTGTTCTGGTGCTTAAATTTCTTCTCAATTTTAACAATATATCGATAAGCAACACCTAGTGATGAGATGTCTAGAAAATCCATTTCAGTCTGGATGTATCTGTGTAGAGCCCCACGGTATTTTAGAACCAAATGTTGCTCGGAGTCTTTGATACCCAGCTTGGTGCGCAAGGTATGGAAGTTATTGGTGAAATATGGAACTACTTGGCCCCTCTCTTGCCGGAGTTTGGTCCATCTCATGTATTGGTCCTCATAGTTGCCAACAGGGTAATACTGTTCTTTTACCGCATCCACAAAAAAATCCCAAGTGGGATCGACCCCATATATTCCAGACTCCTCTATGGAACTTAGCTCCCAGTAAATTTCCCACCAATGTTTGACATGAGGGAGAGCTCTAAGGAGTGCGAAGGCGATCTTTTCTTTGTCGGAAAAATTGTGAACAGAGAAATAACCTTCTAGCAGAGTAAACCATTTTTCTAGGGCTTCTGCATCCATCTATCCTTCAGATACAGGAATATAAAAATTAACTTGTAACTTGAAAGGTGAGGTGCCTCCAAAGTGGCCGCTTGATGAAGATGTGCCCAATGCTATAGGCAGACATTTAAGGAAGTGGTCAAATTCTCCATCATTTCGTCCCTCTGTCGCATGAGAGCTTACTCAAGTAACAGATTGATAGGATCGTCTGCTCCATCGTTTTTCTTTTCTTCCACCATTAAGGGTTTCTTGGGTGTGGGAGAGTTATTGTATTCAAGAGAGACAAGCTTGAGACCCAAATTTCTATACTCGGACCTTGTCAGGGACATGCACTGAAAAAATGATCAAGAGAAGCCTGCTCTGATACCACTGATCTGGATTATTTTCGTCACGAAATGAGATCGGAGATATAATAAAGAAATGCACAGAGATATCACAGATATTCAATAATATAACAAAAATGTATCAGAGATGCAACCATAAACATAGATATATAGTAATACATGATTTCTATTAATGAAAGAAATGTACAGAGACGGTAAAAATACAGAGTGAAAGACTCGCTAGAATGGTGGTAGCTTATCTCTGAGAAGAGATGTGACAGCTACTCGCATTCGCAAGAATATGATTAAAATGAGGCTCTGAAGGAATTTTTACAATAAGAAGGAATATTGAAAACTCTAGACATCCAAAAACCTAACCCTAGGAGATGAAGCACTAAAATTCATGTGGGCCCCGTTTGGGTAAGTGAGTACATCAATTTCCCGGGGTCGTAACTTTTGCATTCGATCTCTATTTTAGACGTTTGATAGGTCATTGGAAAGGTATCGTCGAGGAGATTCATTTTGGGGGCTCAATCATGCATTCGGATATCATTGAGAACCTTGATATCGAGAAACCTTCATTTGTGCCCTCAAAATGGCACCAAAAGTTAAAACCTGCTAAAAATAGTAAATTGCCAAAATTGCCAGAAAACTATTTTGAGCCATTTGGAAAAGGTGGGAGGCCACCGATATCCAGCTGGATCAATCCCCCCTCATTAGGAAGAAATGGTCTCCATTTCTTTGGGTTCCTGATAGAGAGGGAAAAGCATTTGTTGAATATGCATCTTGGTGAGTTGCTTGTCTTGTTGGAGACGTCGCGCTGTTCAGTTTGTGGAAATCTATCACGAAGCTGTTGAGGTTGAGGCTGTTCAACAAGTTGAGATACATGAAAGGACAATGTGCAGAAGGAATCTTTACACTTTGTTGCAGCCTTGTCGACCTGCTTCTGTTGGATAGAAGGTGCTTGGGGCAAGGTTGTAGTGGTTGCAGTGTCCTTTTGTTCTCCTTTTGAATAGATTGTGAAGAAGCTGAATTTTGCAGTATGAGATACTACCTTGTGGCACTTTTTAGGTGGAACTGTAGTCAGAACTACCTCTAGAATTCTATAGAGATGACCCCCCAAAGTAACAATGACACTACGGGGTCGAGACCCATAAACAACATGGTGTCTCCACATATATGGTTGGCCCAAGAGAACATCACAGACATCCAGTGGGGAAACATCACATAATACCTCATCCTTGAAGGGTTGGATGCCATATGAAAATCGACACTGTTGGTTGACACGGAGATCTTGTCCTTGTCAAAGCCACCCAATGTTGTATGGTTGTGGGTGCGGTGTTGTCGACAATCCCAACTGTTTGATGACCTATGTTGAGATGAGGTTTTTCTGGCTTCCTCTGTCAACAATAAAATGCAGCAGGGTCCCCTTCACCCACATCTATGAATGAAAAAAGTGCTCCCTCTCTTCAGTATCTATTGGTTCTTCTGGTTGAATTGCTACGGTCGTGACAATAGAAATGGGGTCTATCTCAATGATCTGTCATTTACCAGTATTTTCAGAATCAGATTATGAATTAGGGTTTGGCTCCTCGTCTTTGATCTCGGCCACCAATGGCTATTTTGAGAGACATTCATCGGTGTTGTGCCAGGGGATTTTGTGGAAATCACACCATTTTCCGGTATCCTTCTTTGTCTTCCCGTGACCCTTCTTTTACTATGTCTTGGACTGGTTTTCGGGAAACTGTTTATTAGGGTCATCTTTTTCATACTTTGGTTGTTGTGGATTTGCAGACCTGAATTCCCGTTTGTTATGGTGCTTAAATTTCTGCTCAATTTTAACATCATATTGATAAGCAGCACCGAGTGATGAGATTTCCAGAAAATCCATTTCAGTCTGGATGTATCTGTGTAGAGTCCCATGGTATTTTAGAATGAAATGTCACTCGGAGTCTTTGATACCCAGCTTGGTGCGCAAGGTATGGAAGGTATTGGTGAACTCTGGAACTGCTTGGCCCCTCTCTTGCCGCAGTGTGGTCCATCTCATGTACCGGTCCTCATAGTTTCCAACAGGGTAATACTATTCTTCTACCTCATCCACAAAAAAATCCCAAGTGGGATCGGCCCCATATATTCTAGACTCCTCTGTGGAACTTTTCTCCCAGTAAGTTTCCCACCAATGTTTGACATGAGGGACAGCTTTAAGGAGTGCGAAGGTGATCTTTTTTTTGTCGAAAAAATTGTGAACAGAGAAATAACCTTCTAGCAGAGTTAACCATTTTTCTAGGGAACCTGGTTATCAATACCAGTTTTCAATAGCAGGGAACCTGGTTATCAATACCATTTTTCCTTGACTGACACTTGACATTCATTCTCGGGACACACAGAGGTACCCGCGGCCTACAGAAGCCCTGCCCGCGGGTAACCCACACCCTAACCTTCTACAGCCCGTGGTCATCCGCTTGCTGCAGAGGTTTCAGTAGCGTGTAGCTTGCAGAAGGCTTTAGAGGCAGTCCCCTCTTCCCTGTCAGAAGTTTATCTTCTCAGGGGGCTTTCTGGATCCTGTCTGGGTCTTGTTGGTTTATTGTCTTGTTCTTCAGTCTGTCTTACAAGTGTCGGTCATTCTTTGTATTTGTTTTCTTATTTGCAAATTTTATTTTTCTGTTGAAGTACCAGCATCCAAGCCTTTTAGAGACCCTGGTTATCAATACCAGAGGCCTCTTTTAGGTCTGGGTTGCCTGTGTTTGGTTTTTTCTCAGATTTTATACCTACCCGCGGGCTACTTTAATCTTGAGCACGGGTACCCGCGGGCTGTTCTAGCTTAGCACGCGGTTGACCACGTGTTGTCTTAGTGACAGTCGCGGGTCTGTCTGGTTGCCTTTCAGCCTGGGTGGGGCAGTCATCCCCTCCTGTGGTGAGAAGTACTCCTTACAGGGTTTGGAGTCTGTGGCTGCACAGTCAGTAGGTTAGGGCATTTTTTTTTCTTAGCCTATGTTTGTTATTTGATTTTTTGATAGAAAAGACAAAAGAGAAAAAATATTTGTTTTATGGTTTTTAGGCAAGTGTTGGAATTGGTGTTGTTGAGATTGCTTTGTAGCATTTTTTGTGCTCTGATTCTGTTTGCGATCTGCGCTTTAAGCCAGAGTTTTCTTTTCACTCTCTTGGTTTTGCTCTTGTCATCATTTTTCCTTGTTGTGATTTTACAACGAAATAAAAAAAAAAAAATCTTTCATTTTCTTCTTGATTTGAGGATTGTGTTGTTGCGTCAGTAGCTTGGAAAGAAGTCTTATTGCATAATTTTTTGTAGTGCATGTCTAGTATAAGTAGCTCGCAGATCTGAGTGAAAATCCTTCATATTTACTGCATAAAATCTTAGTAATTTCAGAAAAAGAAGTCTTTTCATTGAAAAGTTGTTGGTTTTGCATTTTAGAAAAAGTTTGTTTCCAAG
>ML786350.1:254096-265454 GCA_009831015.1 Picea engelmannii | reverse complement strand
CTTGATTTTGTCACCTTACTTTATCATTTCTTGATTTTGTCACTTCTTTTTATTATTTAAATAATCCACCTTGACTTTGTCACTTTACTTTATCATTTAAATAATGATTTCTTCTTTTAGGTCACTTTGACTTCTTTGACCTTCGGGGCTTCAAGCCTTCATGTGGGGGTCCTTCATCTTCATAAGGCCATAACTCTCAAACCATGAGGAGTTAAGTGACATTCCACATACCACCGAAAATGGCATGAAAAACACTATCCATCTAGGATAGTTTCACCAACAATTTCCTTGATCTTCATCTCATTATTCCACATACAAGCATGGGTCCTCCAACCATTCTTATAGAATAACTCAATCCGTAAAGCATATTCCCATGAGGGATTTCACAATAAGGAGACCACTTTGGAGTTCATCCATTTGTGCACCTTATCAATCATGATAAGAAAATAATGAGAGCAAGTGTTACACATTATTTTCATCATCCCTATGATCGTTAATGATGTAAACCTATATGTTTCCTTCAAAGGGGTCAGTGGCCTGAGTTCCTAAAGAGAGAAGGGAGAAGAAATTTTCCTGAGAAAAGAAGTTGCATTTTCCTATGTAAAAACCTTATAAAAAAGGAAGTTCGCAGGTTGCTATATAGGCAGGGTGTGAGAATGACCCATTCTCGCAGGTTGCACTATAGCTAGGGTGCGAGATGTTTGTAGGTTGCTCTATAGCTAGGGTACAAGAATGCCTACACGTGGGAAAAATGAGCGTTTTCTCAAATCTTCTAGAAGGAGAAACTTCTATGGTGAGGTGGCATCCGAATGGTTTGGATATTACTCGCTTTCATGATTTAGTGGGATCATCCTAACCTCCTCACCTTATCCTCTTCAACTTATAAAAGGAGAGGAGTTCTCATGGAGAAAGTTAGCTTTGTTGGTTCATGAGCTTGTTCTTGATTGGCTTGGAATTATCAGCTTGGTTGGAGTGACTTTGATATTTTCTTTGTCAAGATAGATTGTGATTAGCTATCAGATCTATGGTTTCAGAATCCTTGGAGCAAGAAGTGTGTGGGGAATGAAGGACAGTTGGAAGGGACCTTACGACATCAAGGCCATGGTTGTAATATCTCTTTCACATTTAATATGATACAGTAATATGATTCTTTTCCATAAAGTTATTTTCACTTTATTGTGTAATTCCTTGATCATACACATAGGTTAACCGTTGAATATATTGTGCTTTTTTCACTTTGGTTGGTTTGTGTTGTCTTGGTCTTGACTACACGAGAGCACTGGATCAAAGAGGGAGAAACAAAGACCATAGGAAGCGATAATAAGGTATGTTATTAGTTCTTGCCTCCTATTTATTTCAATGGTAAAAATCTAGGGAAAGAGTCATGTTTTGTCTTGCTTTGTTCTAGATTCAGGTGGATCTAGAGAGATTGGTTAGTGTCTGCACCTACGGATTTATCCAATAACAACAATGTTCCTCCAACCATTATTCTAGGATAACTCAATCCACAAAGTGTCTTCCCGTGAGGGCTTTCACCATAGGGGACCACTTTGGAGTTCATACATTTGTGCACCTTATCAATCATAATAAGACAATAATGAGTCATCTATACATTTTTCCAACAATGCATCATATACCAATGAAACCACAATGATCCATCTTCATCATGTATCAATGAAAACTCATTGATCCAAGTTCATCATATCAATGACAACTCATTGATCCATCTTCATCTATGCATTCCCATCAAGGAAAATAAATATTATATTACATCAATCATCAATCAATAAATCCTTTGACATCAATCAATCAAACCATTGGTATCAATGAAAATATGATCCAACGATCTCCCCCTTTGGAATTGATGGAAATACCAACATTGATTTCAACACCAGTTACCAATTTTTGATGTCAACATGTAGATAAGGCATGTTCTATATCAATAGTCAATGTGACTATCTCTCCCCATCAATAAACATCAATCACATCAATGTGATTAACTCTCCCCCTTTGAAATCGATGGAAAAGGGCCATTCTCATCTTGGGGCTACTCCCCTTGCTTGAACTCTCCTTGGGGTTGCTCCCCCTATCTGAATGCCTTTGATCTTCCTCTGAATAATATCTCCCCTTTTGAACAAGGAATATCACTCTAAAGTAATGCTGAAGATACATCAAACATACTCCCCCTGTGACCATTGCTCCCCCTGAAATTATGCTCCTATGCTCTTTCTTCAAGTATAGGGCTCTTTTATAGGTATGCATCTGATAAATATCCCCTCCTAGAATAATGGGAAGAATAATGACTCCCCCTATGGGTATGTCTCCCCTATCTTTTCTACAATATGAACATTGTGCTACCATATAACGATCCTTGGACCTGTTCATGCATCAAACTCATGCCATACCAAGCATCATGAAGAAAAATATATGTCAACAATGAATCATGAACAAAATATCAACCAAGTACATCATGTACAAAATGTGTTCTCATCATGCACAACACCTATGTACATCAACATCATGCAATGTGCCAAAAGATATCATCCATGGAATATATCAATCATATTCCTTTATCATTCATGAGCAAAATATCAACCAAGTACATCATGTACAAAATGTGTTCTCATCATGCACAACACCTATGTACATCAACATCATGCAATGTGCCAAAAGATATCATCCATGGAATATATCAATCATATTCCTTTATCAACATGCCAACATGTGCATCTACCAATATGCTAACCATGTGCATCCACAAATATGCCAACCATGTGCATCTACCAATATGATAACCATGTGAATCTACCAACATGCCAAACAATGTGCCATATCACTCATGATATGTCTCCATCATGAACCAAGTGCCACAATCAGGTATCTAAAAAAAATGCCAATTGTTGTGCTAATCAAGTAGTGCCAATGGTGTAGTATCATCAAGCATATTTCATCTATGAGTGTACCAAACATGTACATTACCATGCACCAATACAACAAAATGATGAATCCCATATATGTATGTCAAATCCTCCATAAAACATGTGCCAATCAAATTGCTAGTAGGTGCCTCTTCCAGTGTACTATAAAAGTACCAATCATGCATCAACTATAGATAAACAATGATGTACAACATCATCACTTCATCAACTCACCAACCATATGTCTCAACATGTAGCCCAATCCATATGCAAAATTCATGCACCGTGATATCAACATATGCTTCCAATAATACATCATAAGATATACCATCCATGTACACCACCATCAACATCACAAAATGATTAATCCTAGCAGGTCAGCATCAATCCATACTCTTGGGTTAGTGCCATGCACCCAATATTTATTTTTACTATACCATTGTGTGATCTCACCATGAAAACCTGCAACAAACAGTGTAAGAACCTACAATAAACAATGTCAGACCCTGTAATACAGAGTTATACCATCACATCAAACTCTAAGCCATGTGCATTTCCTTTTTCCCAAGTCTTTATAACATATATGTGGTCTGCTGCACAACAGAGCGCATGTGTACACAGCCTATTCAAGGTTAGCACGCGTATGCACATGACTGTAACCATTGTCACTCGCATGTGCCTCAGTAGATGACACTTTTGTACTTCCCTTCAGTCTTTCATTCTGATCTGGTTGCTCTGTCTTCTTCACCCACTTCTGTAGATGACCCTTCTCCTCAAAACTTGAGCTCTAAGCATCCATCTTTTCAAAGATATCTCCCTTTGTTACTTCATTCATTCTTCTAGCCATGCTATGTGAAGTCCTCACCATGGACTTTCTTCTTGTGTTCCAACACTCTTGGGATTTGTGGCCAAATCCACTACAGTTGTAGCATCTCATAGAGTTATAGTGAACAACAATATGTCCTACTTGATCACATCTCCAACACCTTGTGGTGTTATATAATCTTCCATTATATCTCCTTTCATAAGATCTACATTCAAAAGCTTTGTGACCATATCCATTACATGAATAACAATGCCCATGAAAAATACTTTCATACCTTTGCTTTGTACTTTTGAAATTTTCTTTTACTTGTGTAGATGGTTTCTTTGCAACATTGTCTTCTTTCTTTGATGAACTTACCTCATGGTTATTTGAGATGCTTGATTCAACAAGTGTATCTTCTCCTTTGTAACCAGGACTTGATTTATCACATGGTGGTCTTTGACTTTCCAATATCTCATCCAAGATTCTTGAGCTATTCAAGAATTTTCTTGACTTCTTTACCTTCTTTCTAAGGTCAACAATTTTATATTCTAATTTGCAACATGAATCTTCCTTTTCATTTATTTGAATCACCAATAGCTCCTCTAGTCTTTTGGCTTCTTCAATTTTGGTTTTGATATGGACAATAGTTTCAAAACTTTTGCTAATCTCATCATCTATATTCATGTCTTATTTTCCATTCTTTAGTCTTATGATCTCTTCTTCCTTTTCTTCTAATTTAGAACTCTCTTCTTGTTCTTTGAGCATTCCCTTTAACTTCAAGATGTGCCATTGATTGTTTTTGCAAAGAGTTTTGGATTTGTTTCTTTCTCTATTGTTTTGGATCTTGATCCATTTTCTATCTGATTGTATCCAAGTCTGAATTTGTCAAGATGAGATTTTTGACTACTGATAATGTCATCCAGAACTTTTGAGCTATTCTGCATATGTTTCTTTTGAATATCATGTCTTAGTGTGACAATCTCTTCTTCCAGGTTTCCAATGATCCTATCCTTTCCTTCTAGCTATTCTTTGAGTGCTTCTTCAATTCTTTTATCTTCTTCTATTTGAACCTTCAATTTTGTGATCATTTGTTCAAGTTATTGAGTGTCTTTTTTCTTATCTAGTTCTTCTTGTAGTTTCTTGTTTTTCTTATTTTATCTTATGATAACTTCTATGGCACTCATTAATTATTCTCGGAAGTCAACTTTTGCCTCTTCAATTTCTTCTTCATATGCCTCTTCATATTCTTCTTCAGAATCTTATTTATCTGTGTCTTATACTACCATGAATAGAAATCTCCCTGTTTCACTATCACTAACTTCATCTTCATCTGATGATGAGATGTCTTCTTTGGTGCAAAAGATTTTCTTGAAAACTTTATTTGTAGTTCTTTCACCTTTATATGTTTGTCTGCCTTTTGAGTAACCTTCATCATTTCTCTTTTCTTATGAGAACATTTGTTAGAAAAATTACCAATACCATCAAAATTAAAACAAATTAAAGGAAGCTTACCTCTATACCTACCGTTGGTTGCCTTGTTCAGTCTTTTGACAAAGTTGGCCACTTCTTCATCATCTTCCGAGATGTCGTTGTTGCTTCTATATTCTTCTTGTTCCTTTTTCTTTTGCTTTGATCTTTTGGATGCTTTGAAGGTTGCTTCTTTTACATCTGGATTTTCATGTTAAGTTCTCATCTCATATGTTGTGAAGATTCCATGAAGTTCATCCATGCTTATTGAGTTTAGATCAAATATTTCTTCTAGTGATGATATATTAGGGTTGAATCTCATAGGAAGAGATCTTAGTACCTTTTGAATAATTACAGATTCTTCAATTTCTTCTCCCAATCCTATGATTGCATTCACTATTTCATCGACTCATAAAAAGTAGGCTATGATATCTTCATCTACCTTCATTTTTAGTTGTTCGAATTGGCCTCTGTAAGTTTGAAGCTTTCCTTCTTTGACTTTTGAATCTCCTTCATAAACATTTTGAACCTTGTCCCACATCTCTTTATCAAATTTACAATGTGCAACTTTGGTGAATACCGTATCACTGAGACCATTCAAAAGTGCATTTTTGGCTTTGGAATTATTCTGAATGAGTTTCACTTCTTTGTCATTTGTTGGTGGAACTGCTGGCATTGTGTATCCATCTACAATTGATTGCCAAACTTCAAATCCCTGTGCATGTATATATGTCTTCATCCTTATGATCCAAAAAACATTCTTATGTCCATCAAACTATGGTATTCCATTTTTATACGAGTTGGTACTCTCCATGATCTAGCTTTTAGTGGTTAAACTTATTTCTGAAGGAACCTGCTCTGATACCAATTGTTGGATTACTGAGAGGGGGGGTGAATCAATAATAGCGTAATTATAATCCTTTTTCTTCAATTGTTATATAAATGTAGAATTATTATCCAATAATGAGCAATAAGAAACAAACAATCACATAAATACATAGTACACCAGTGTTTTATGTGGAAACCCAAATCGGGAGAAAACCACGAAATGCCTTTTCTTATATGTCTTGAAGAATTACATTCATTGGAAGCACCAACTTCCTTTTTTTTCCAGCTGTAACTGGAAGGAGGCTCCAACCCCCTAGTTTCTAAGGATACAACTTGAGGGAAGCTCCAACTCTCCAATTCTCTGGCTACAACCAGAAGGAGGCTACAACCCCCTCTGTTCTCCGGCTACAACCGGAAGGTGGCTACAACCACCTGTCTTTGCCCCGTCCTACCACCCTGAAATAGAAGTAGAATGATGGGACCACTGTCACACTATCATAGTGAGATATACCACTGTAAATATGTACCAATAAATCTAACCCATGCATCAACCATGCATCAACCTGTACCTCAACCTGTAATCAACCTGTACCATAAACAAGTGCATCAACCATGCACCAACCTATACCAAACAACCTATAATCAACCTGTACCATAAACAAGTACATCCAACCATGTACCAAGTATGTACCAATCATGTTTCAACTACTCATCAACCAACATCATCAACTATACACCTCATGTATGTGCCAACTCATCAACTACTGTCTTAACCATGTACTCAACATGTAACTCAACCAAAATCCCTCATCAATTTCATCATCCAAATGTGATTTGTATCTCTCTGATAGACTTGGTGTATATGATCACATTCCTGCAAACCTTCCTTAACTTTAACAACAAGATACTAGCATTTTTATCGAACTTTTCTTTAGTCTCACATGCCTAGTTTTGGATTAGTCAATAACCCTAACTTGAAGTAATCATAACTTTGTACTTGTAATGTATAAAGATCTGAAATTGATACACAATGTTATTCAATGTCTTTTATGCAAGTCCTCCAAGTGTCCCTGTTGGAAGGTTTACAGTTGGGAGTAAGCTTGTCATTGATGGAAAGAACAATGATGGAAAAGATCACCATGATCAGTAGCGCAGTAATAATGGAAGAGGAGGAGCAACAATGAAAGTTGGGTCTTACTCAGAATCCTCGATGACTGTCAGATATGAATTCAGAGAGGAGTAGAACGTAGTATATGAGAATAGATCTCGGGCGTTCGATCTAAGCATGGGGTACATCCATCGTTGGATCAGGGAGGACCTGCACGTTCATTACACGACAAAGTGGCGAAATCGCGAAGTGGCGAAATCGCGAAGAGGTGAAATCGCGAAGTGGAAAAATTGTGAAAAAATCAGGACCGTCAGATCACCAAGAACGAGGATCGTTGATCTAAGCTCCATCTTGGAGTCTCACCTATCGTGACTTGGAGTGACAAGAACCCACATCTAAGGAACCACGAGATGCGAGATCGTGAAAAGATCAGGACCGTCAGATCATCTAGAACGTGGACTATCAATCTAAGCTCCATCTCAGAGTTTTGCCTATCGTGACTTGGAGTGACAAGAGCCTCCATATAAGGAACAGCGAGATGCGATATTGTGAAAATATCTGGACCGTTGATTCATCGAGATCGTGGACTATCGATCAGGGTCGATGAAGATCATGAGTTCGCAGCGCCTTTTAGCGTAGACAGTGGTCACCACCTGTGGTCACATGGAGGAAGGACCTAGTGCAGATAAGCTCTGTCTCGAAATTTTAGGGATCGCATCTGGTACGAATGCCAAAATATCAAAAAGGTGAAATGTCATTGTAATCCAATGGTGCAGATGAAACAGAAGAAGATCAGAGGGCTACTGTTGCATGTCACAGTGTAACTGCCAGAAACCACTGATGGTTTCTACTAGAGGACTTGAAGACACTTCGGGGTGATTGACAGAGGAGATGAAGAGTCTCTGGGAATATTCAAGAGGGATGAAGATGCTCGTGGAAGTGATTGACAGCTAGATAAGCATTGAATATTGTAACTGGAACAGAGAAGGTGAGCTCGACTGTCACAAAGAAGATGAAGAGTCTCAACTGCCAGAGAGGCTAAGGAATCTTAGCATAACATATAGTGATGTTGAATGAGTGGAAAAATGACCAGAGAAGCTGAAGAGTCATGATGATGATCAGATAGAGCACTCGAGTTGTGGAGGATATCGGCACAGTGTGAGTATGCAGAGAAATTGTGCGCATTCCATGCACAAGGTGCACAAAAGCTATAAATACATAGTACAAAGAAGATATCAGGTTGTTGTTGTTGTTTGGATTGTTGTGGATGTGGTTGAAGGTGATTCATGCATGAAGAAGGATCAGAGTGCAATATCTGAAAATAACAGAAGAAGAACTATGCAGTGAATGGAAATGGAGCACAGAACATAAAAGAAAAAGAACAGAATGGGCAGTGGCTGCATGCTGGAAGACAGCGAGGAAGTTTGAGTAGAAAAATCTTGCAGAATAGTGATGAGACTGGTAAGTTGTTATTGAACACTATATCACTAAAATAGGATTTAGTATTTCATATTCATAATCCAGGGAGGTTGGGAGGTGTTAGGGAGGACTGGTGTCCTCATAGGTTCAAGTGGGGGCTTGAACACAAGGAGTTGGTGCTTCCTTCTAGTTGGTGCTAGAGAAACCGGGGAGTTAGTGCTTCCTTCTACTTGGTACTAGAGAAACCAGGGACTAGGTTCTTCCTTCTAGCGGGTGCTAGAGAAAAACAGAGAGTCGGTGCTCTCAACAAGTTGCATCTTGCAAAACAGAGGTTGTAGCCTCACAATGTGTTGGTTCTCAAATGTATGATAATGTAAAGAATGTAAATAATACTTATCATATAAAGAAGAAGAGTTTTTTACCCTGTATGGGTTTCCTTGGGAAATGTCTGTCTTTGTGTTTCTCATATATGTGACTGATGTTGAATGTGCCATTGTTCATTTCCCTACATTATTGTGATCATCATTGAGTGCCTTGTAAATATTTTAAAAGAATCATAATTGTTTAATCATGGGAACAACTGATTCACCCTCCCTCTCAATTGTACAACAATTGTTATCAGAGCCAGCCCCTTTTATGTAAGGGTGGATCCTAGAGCTTAAACATGTCAAGCCATGAAGAAAATTCAACCAATAAGGCCCCTCTGTTCAATGGAACAAACTTTGCCTTCTGGAAAGTTAGAATGAGAACCTACATAATGTCGTTAGGTGCAGATGTCTAGGATGTGGTAGATACCAGTTATGTAAAGCCAGTTGTGCTAGCTAATAAGGATGACAAACTAGAATTTAGCTTCAATGCTAAGGCTATGAATGCTATATTGAGTGGGCTTGCAGAAGAAGAATTCGTAAAATTTATGCACCTAGGAACTGCCAAAGAAATGTGGGACAAACTCATTAGCAACTATGAGGGTAATGAGAAAGTAAAGGATGCAAAGCTTCAAGCCTACAGAATACAGTTTGAAGAATTGAAGATGAAGGAAGATGAAACTGTTGGAAAATACTTTCTAAGAGTAGAAGAAATGGTAAATGCAATGAAGTCTCTTGGTGAAACAATTGATGAACCTTCTTTAGTTCAGAAAATCTTGAGATCTCTCCCAGATAGGTTCAACCTGAAGGTCACTGCTATAGAAGAACTTAATGATCTAAAAACCTTGGGGTTTGATCAAATGCTAGGAAAATTGATTGCATATGAAATGAGAATAGTTAAAGATAAACCTACCTCCAGAGAAGCATCATTTAAAGCAGAGAAGAACGAGGATTATGAGCCCGATGAAATTGAAGCAAAAATTGTGAAGAGACTGAAGAAGGGATCAGGAAAATACAAAGGTAAACTTCCCTTCAAATGTTTCAACTATGGTAGGATAGGTCATTTTGCAAATAAATGTCCCCACAAAGGAAAGGATTAGACATGTGATGATGAGGAGAAGTACAAACACATAAATTTCTTTAAAGAGAAAAACTTTAAGAAGAAAATTCGGTGCGTAAACAATGATGATGATCCTTCAGATGATGAAGAAAATGACTCCTCTATTGAAGATAAACTAAATGACTTCATACTTATGGCCAAAGAGGATTATGATAATAAAAGCACATGAAGTGATGAAGAAGAAACTGTGGTTGACATGGAAGGAGCACTGATCAGTGCACTAGAAGAGATTGACAGACTAAGAATCAAGAACAAAAAGAAAAGACAATTGTTGATACAGTTCGAGAAAGATAGTAAAGAACATGATGAAGACATTATCCTACTAAAAGTAGAATTGGAAGAGGCAAATGAAATCGAAGAGATTATGAAACAACAACTATCAGAAAAGAAGGTAAGATGTGAAGCATTAGAACAAGAAGTAGTGAAAATGAGGAAATAAATGGAGAAGTTTCAAGCCTTGTATAATCGGAATCTGTCAAGTATCAAAGCCTCAGAAGGATTGGCCACCATTCTGAATCAGCAAAGGAATCCAAAGCTGAAAACTGGCTTGGGGTATGAAGAGGGATCAAGCAGTGGTAAGCCAAGAAATGAAGAACCTGTTATCACCCTATAAGTTATAGGATCAACTGGTGACTGGAATATTATCTCTCTTTAGTGGTATTTTTTACAAATGATTTTTCATTCTGCAAATAATTTGAAAAGAAAGAAAAAGAAAAGGAAAAAGAAAAGAAAGAAAAGGAAGAAAAGAAAAAGAAAAAGAAGAAAAGAAAAGGAAAGAAAAGAAAAGAAAAGAGGGCATAGAAGAATTTCAATAAAGCCCCATGCAATAATAGTAGCTTGGTCCATACCTTTCAAGCATGGCCAAGTTCTTTTTTAAATTGATGTTGATAGGGTTAGTGAATAAGTTTGGCTAAACCGTTCAATGTTAGCCAAAGTATCTAGGTTAGATTAGTGAATAAATTTAGCCAGACTGTCTAATCTTGGTCAGATAGCCCCACGGTAGAGTATGTTCTTAGCCCAATAGTGTAATCTGGGTTAATTGTCATAGGAAGCTAGGTTAGAATATAGGCTAGTTTCTTTACTTCAATAAAACCAGCTGGATGATCAATGTTGCACCATGTTTCAGATGCCTAAAATGTTGTTTGTCTAGCCCCATGGTGGTGTATACATGAAAATCCTTGGAAAAAACCCATGAAAAGCACTTATCCTAAGTTCTCTGGCACATGTATTCTCCATGCCCTCACTTATGCTCTGCTCATATATCAATGGTTTAGATAATTGCACCCAGATCTACGGCAGTCAGATCTTTCTGAACCCCCCCCCCC
>ML786350.1:195658-224155 GCA_009831015.1 Picea engelmannii | reverse complement strand
AGTCTCCTTGAATTAATCATCCACATATTCCTACACATTACAAAGCTCACACATAATTGAGATATATGTGAAAACATGTATATTTTCTAATATTTAATCATAAATTCACTTTTAATACTAAAATGAATAAAGTGGAAAATAATGATTTGAAACCCAAATGTATTTATGAAAATTATATGACGAAGGTTTAATAGGGCGATGAAATGTAAGGAATAGTGAAGGGAAAGGTGGATGAAAATACGACATTTCTAAGTCCCAACAGAGGTGGGTGTAGAATGGGATCAAGACTGCATCAATTGTGTGTGCTTCGTGATTTCTTGGGATTTGTTAACATATTGGGCCTTTCCGTGAAGGAAATAGATGCCCACCAATACTCAATAGATGGTTGAGAGCATTAGTAGGAAATAATATGTTTTCTTTGGGTCCTCTCCGTGAAAATGTGCATAGGTTTCATTCCATCATTGAATTAGGAAGTATTGGACACTCTCTGCGGTGGCATAAAATACTTGTTCAGGGTCAAACTTTAAATCCATAAAATGAGGAGAGTATTAGGCATGCTATTTAATGTTAGCTACCACCTCTGAAGATTCTTTGGTTGTAGGATGAGCCATAGTTGGAACAACAGAAATATTTCCTATCAAAGTCTCATTGTCCTCATTTTTTGGTGCCATAGCCATGGTCTATGATTCTAATGGGATGGATCCAATACTCAAAGACTTCCGAAAGAAATGCAACTCAAAATCCTCTCTAAACTTTGTATAAATGATTCAAAAATAAATGTGGTGACGGTGCATTAAAGTTGAGTGAGAGATAAAAATGAAAATCAAGAGGATTGAGATCTACACAGATATGCAATCTTACTTACAGATTTGCAACAATCACTACCACTATGAAGGGAGAAAATCCATACACCGAAAAATCATCACCAAGATCTGCGTTTGATGAGTTATAACAAACATACCAAGCTAACCCATACCGAGGATGACAATGATAGAAATCCAAAATTTCTAATTTTGACTTGACCAAAATAGTGTTGTTTCAACCACTCAATCGAGATTGAACTTGATAATCGTAAGAGTGGATCACGACTTGAGGATATGCACGGATAAAGATTGATTTTCTTGTTTTGCAATCAAATTCGATTCGGTGGTCAATATCAAGATCGATAAGAAAATCAAAGAGATAAACGACAGTCTACACATAATTTCCAAAAAATTCGAAGACTAGGTGTTAGAGCATGGCTATTGCAGGTGTGGCGTGGATAGTGAAACTTCAATCAAAAGTTTTGGAGATAGTTTGTACCGCAAAAGGATTCAGAAATAGTTCAGGGAAAAGGAGAAAAACAGACTGAAGGATAAATGCACTCTTAAGATTTCTCATCTTTCTCAGTAATGTGTTCTCATTACAATAGGTTTGGGGCATTATATTATTAATACTCATGTCTTGTTCAGTGTATTGTTCTTGTTCTTTTGCAGGTATTAGCATGGATAGTGCACAATCCAGAGCAAGTGGGAAACATAGTTTCGACCACAGTTACAACTTTAGAAGGATGAAGGCAAAAAGATGGCATTGTTGCGTTCTCAAATTAGTGAGAAGTTTGGAGGTTTTGCAATGTTTCAAATTTTGTTTCAATGTTGTTCAACTGCTATTGTAGACTTTTTATTATTATTAAAAAAAAATATTGTTTTGTTGTTATTGTATTTATAAATCCTAATGTGTTTACTGTTTTATTGTTGTAGATCTGCAAATTTATTCATCATTGTTACAACAAAAACATCACTATTTCAGCAAGTACAATTTCACTGTAACAGCATGAAAAATGTCATTGTACCAGCATGTTGTAACAACATGTAAAATTTTCGTTGTAACAACATGTAAAATTTTCGTTGTATCAGCATGTTATAACAACATGTAAATTTTTTGTTGTATCAACATGCTATAACAACATGTAAAATTGGTTTTGTTTTTATTCGCCTAATTTTTTATTTTTATTGTGTTTATTTTCAGGTCAAAGGATGGACGCAAAAAAAATTGTTCATGAAATCAAATTCATCCCTATTTTTTGATCCTCGCGATTGCACAATGTGAAGAGAAGAGCATACTTATTCTAAGTAAAAGAAAAACTAAAAATGAAAATCTACCTACTCTATACGAATTAGAATTAAAAATTAGTTATGTGTAGGCAAACTTCCAATGGGGCCAAGCATGCAACAGTAACAACAATATGTTCAATGGCAATTTTTCGAATGAAAAATAGAAATTTACAAGAATGAATGAATCTAGTTGTTGTAATGACAAACTAACTAAATACAAATGAAATTTATCTAATCAAGTGCTTACCTAGAACCATTGCTCAATAATGTTTTCATATGCGTGTTTTTTCCTTGCTCAGATCTTGTTGTAACTCCTCTTCATCTTCCTCAATATCCTACTTGAATGATTGTTTGTCATCAAATATGTAGGGTTCTTCAGATGTTGAATCCTTGTTTGTTGCTGGAAGAGTGTTTGAATCTTCAATTGCTATCAAGATCTCCTTTTCCATAGAAGAGGAGATCCCGACTTTCATGGGGATCTGAGTGAGTAGTTCCAAGATGACACTCATTGTTTAAAACATATTGAAAAATGGGTTCTTACAACACCCAAATAAAAATAAATAAATAAATAAATAAAATGAAAATTATACTTGCTAAAACACATACTCTCCATAGTTTCGGAAAACACACTTTCTACAATTGAAACACACCCTATATGCCCTTACCCATATGTCACCTCATATTTAGGAGAATGACTAATCACACTTTCATGTAAATTCAAACTAAACCTCAATCCATCGTGCTTCCCTGACAAAGGCACCAAAATGTTAGGTGGAAATATTGTCGTTTAATTATGTTGTAGTATTTGCCCAACTATTTAATTTTTCAATCCGAGGTTCATAGGCTTACGAAGCACACACACTATATATGCAGGACTGAAGTAGAATTAATCTAATCTAAATTGATGAAATGGAATTAATCTACGAAAGCATCGAAATACTAACTAGGAAAGCAGGAAATTGCATAAGGGAAAAATAATACAACATGTGAGGAGTTGAACGACAAATGACATATGTGAGCTCACACAATAAATCAATCTCAAATTATATTACAAGATTCAAATGACAAAGAATGAAAGAATCAAAGCTAAGAATCCTCTTCTCCCAATTACAAGACTAAATTATGAATTACATGATCAATTATGAATAACATCCTCCAATTATGAATAACATGATGACCCTCATGAAGAGAGAACACTCTCTTATATACATGAGAGTCTTGAAGAGTGTCATAATTACAGATCCACTATTCTCTCAACTTATTCCTTCAAATCCTCCACACATATCTTGGATAAGATATCCTATCAAAATCTCCATGATCTTCTCCTTTGAATATGCTTGAATGATTGTCACAAATATTCTTCAAATATTCAAAGATTGAAGATGAAATTCGAATTTGAGTCTATGTGGAAATATTTGACTTTGTTGAAATATTCAAATATGCCTGCACACATCATCAAACCCATCCAACCTTGATATATAATGAAAATATGTCATTTTTATAATATTTAATCATAAATTCACTTACAATAATAAAATGAATAAAGTGGAAAATAATAAGGTGAAACCCAAATGTATGCATGGAAATGGTATGATAAAAGGTTTATTAGGACCATGAAATGTAAGGAATGGTGAAGGAAAAGAGGATATAAATGTGACATTTATGATTCTTAATAGTAGGGTCCTTGCATACTCAATCCTGTGATCTTGTGGATTAGCGTTGGGTCAACTATAATGCGATACTCTAGCCATAAGTAGTCGTCATGGTAACATGACAGTAGCAGCTTGACACATGCGTTGACTTCCTGGTGTCTTATGAAGTGTGGGATCTTCATGACATTTAGCAGGGTGGACTGCGCGAGGTTCATTGTCCATGACTGGGGAATTATCATTGAATTCTTCCCCTTCGTTCTAGTTAGGTACTTGTACAGGGAAATCATACCATAGATCTTGCGATCTCCAAGGTTGAAGTCACTAAAATTCAATGTTGTAATCTTATCCTACTCTGCTCGAACTACACATATCCCCTTCGGTAGGTATGCAGTGAACATGGTGTACTCGAAATATCTTTGCACACTATCACAATTCACCATGCCAGCCAAAGGCGGGATGTAATCATGAAATATGGTTGGAATCCGCTTCACATTTTATAGGTCGTCTTTGTGCTTGGTTCTTTTTTCTGACGATGGTCGGGATGATCTGGCTCCATCAACAGTTGAAGGAGAGGCTTTTAGTCCTCTCGTCGATGACGCTTGTATACCTGTAGACATTGACATTATTTCTTTTGTCATGAGGTTGATGAGAACTTCTTCGACAACTTTCTCTGCAATGTTGAACTCGTCCGACATACACACTCGGGGTTGGAAATCTCAAGTTTGAGGAGTAACTTAGACACTACAATGGGATAGAGGGAAATAGCGCAATGATCACTGTGTAAAATCAACGAGTCTACGGGCTCAGATTCATGGTTAGAAAAAGTGTTCTCGGTGCATGGCACAATGGGATAAATATATAGCTTGGAAACAGATCTCTTGCAACCGATGAGAAACCTTCATTGACTCTGTTCTATTTGTTACGGCATGGTCCAACGGTCTGGTGGTGAACCATAAATGCCCTTCTACCCATTCAGAGGTTCGTTCGAATGGTTATATTGTTCCCAACATCTATATTTATTCACCCTGGCGAAGTGCCATGTGGCATTGTTCTGTTATCCTGACAAAGCTCCATTTTTGAAATTTTTCTCTCTATGAAGTTCCCTCTGGAGCCTTCTGTAACTTTTCAATCTTAGCTCTCTTCTTACTTAGCTTTCTGGCCTTCTTTCCAGTGAGTTTTGTCTTGGTATTCCTTTTTACATTTTGATTCTTATATGCTTTTGGCATAGTTACTTCATGTTGTTGAGATTCTTTCCTAATATTTGAGGGTGATACTTATTCTTTATCTGGAGTAGGTACTTCAATCTTCTGTGGGTCTTCTAGTGTTCTTGCAACTTCGACATACGGGTATCTGGTGTTAAATAGCTTCGATATGTTCTTATGTTCTTCAATAAAGTGTGCGATCCTTCTAGTCATGAAATCCTTTAACTCTTGCCTCTTCTACTCTAAAACTTCTTATTCTTCCTTCCTTCTAGCATGATCTCTTTCAATCCAAGGTTTTCTTAGTAACATGGTAAATGGGGCGTTGTTCTCAATAAATTTAACAATATTAAAATCCTCCTCTTTCGAAGTCCCATTGGCATTCATAGGTATATAGGTGAGCTCTCCACATAGGTTTATCAACTTTCCTTTGAATATTCCTATTCCTCCTAATGAAGGAATCATAACAGACCTTCCTATAGCTTCCCAAGTTCTTTCTGTCATGATATTCACTTATGTTTCCTCATATAGAACACAGTCGATATCGAAGTCTCCTATTCTTACTTCAATGCACTCTTTTTCTTTGAATATCTTTGATAAGATGACATGTCGGTGGTCATTCAGGGTGTCTTTTATCTGTAGTAATACTTTCTCTAATTCTTTCTAGGGTTCTGCTATAATCGTAGTTTATGGATCTGCCTTAGGGTTTTCTTGTCTCATGTTCATTCCTTCAATATTAGCAATCATTCTAGGGAAATCGAATACTTCATGGTCCATATATTTGCAACAAATACAACTAGGTCTTCTCCCATGGCATTCCTTAGCAAGATGTCCCAGTTTTTTTCTACTGTAACAGAGGGTTAATCCTCTCTTTCTTTTAAATGATTCCCAACTCTCCCTGCACTTCGCGCTAGGATCATGGTAGCTAACCTACAAACATTTATTTCTAGGATCATGCATCCACTTGTTAGTCCAAACATTCTTTTTATGCATAGGTATAACATATATTTCACTATTCTTATCAGATCTACTCATATCAAATCTTCTTTCTTCTATCAGTGCCCTAGTTTTCAAGCTAGGAGAGAATCTATCAAACATACCTAGATCCATACTGTTGAAACAAAAAATTTCACTTATCTTACTTCTACAGAGCACAAATCTTTCAGATATAGAACTTTTCACTATTATTACCTTTATCAGAGTACAGAGCTTTCAGATCTTACCTCTTTTAATAAAAAAATCTCACTTTTACCTTTCTCAAAGAACAAAGATTTCAGATCTTACCTCTTTTAATAAAAGTGAGAGATTTCACAATTTCAAGTCCAATATTTGCACAAAGATTCTTCTTCCTCAGTTCCTAGAAATCACAGTTTCAGGTTGGATCATTGCACAAAGATTCTTCTTACTTAGTTCCCAGAAATCACATTTTCAGATCAGATCTTTTCACAAAGATTCTTCTTCCTCAGTTTCCAGCAAACCATTTGTTGGCATAGGGGCAGACCCAGGGTTCAATGCCACAAAAACACACCAAAAAAACCCTAACTACCAAACCTTTCAGAAACACTTGCGAAGAAGATGAAATCTCACCTGAGGTAGAGGTAGGGGTGGTTGGAGGACTCAGATGTATGCAACCTTAGCTAGGATACATATATGTGATTCTAATCACTTAACATACCACTCAACAATTATATTTATCAATATTCAATTCTTAGTTACAACGCAGTTAAAACCTAATCACAGTACAACGTAGTGGTCAACCATATCTGGCATCTAGTAGCACTTAGCATGAAAGAAAAGATCAGATCTAGCAGATTCAAGAACTAAGAAAATTCACATAGTTCAGATATAACATCCATATACATCATTATCAAAAAGAATAAATAGATATATCTATCTATATCAAAGCACTTATCAAGTAAATACATAAACACATAAACACATTGCACAAAGCATAGCAACACAACATGTATGTGGTTCACCCCCACCCTGGGGCTACGTCCACAAACTATTCTCTTATTTATTATCTTGGGTCAAGCTTCTTACATGCACATAACATCAAAATCCCACTCCGCATAGGACAGAATATCTGTGTGCACCTCGCCAGATCCTCCTTCCCCAAGCTAGGATACAACACTAAGCCTTCTACAATCACTTGCACTCATCTATGAAAGCTTCACACAGTATTCACAGAGCACTTACAATCCTTTGATCACATAGATCAATCATTAGCACTTAGCCCAATATCACACATATATATGCACCTCTCCTTACATTTCCTAGACATTTATTTATACTTTAAAAAATAGGCCTAAACATGGGTAAACCCATAGGCCGACATCCCCATACCCATTACATAATCCCAAATCCCAAAAAGAACCCAAAAATGGGTCGATATCCTACAATATTTTCTTCGTCTTGCACTCTACGTTTGACAGGCTATCAAATTCCCAAAATAGGTCAAACTTGACCAAGGATCTCCCAAAACTTGGTTAAGGGCCAACAGGCTCCCAACACTCACCTGTGACTCATCCCAAGTCACTCTGATCTGGGCAGTTCTTCTTCAAACACCTCGATCTTGGATAGAGCTGATTCGACTTGTTGTTGTGCCACAACCTTCTATTCATCAAAATCTTGGATCACTGTGTCATTGACAGGTTCCTCCAGGCGTTGTTTAGCTACAGTGACAACCTTATCAAGTTATGCTTCTCGGCCTTCAACCTCTGTGAAATATTGGTAAGACTTATCTTGTACAGGTTGGATCCTCTAAGCTACTTCCATAACTCTTCTATGGATAGTGTGGATTTTTTGTTGGGCAGTGCGCTGCTCTTGGGATTGTTTCATTCTTTCCACAACTGACAAGGGCTTCAACTGTGCCTGTATTGTCTTTGCTTGCTGCTTTGCTTCCTGGAGTTGTGACTCTAGTGCCTGCAATTCTGGGTTCTCAATGAGTTTTTCATACATCTGGGCACTGTGATTACTCATCTTCTTGCATTCCATGGAAATGGCCTTTATCCTTTCAACTGTTCTCCGAGCGGTTGCTTCTCTTTGATTCCTTACATCTTGTGGAGTCTCAGGCACTATGTGGAGCTCTAAGTCTGCTATGCATTGTTGTAGCTGCTGGATAGCTTCCGTGAGCTACTCTACTTTATTCGTGACTCAGTCATCTACCTTTATTTATAAGACTATCACAAAGCGAATTTCTCTTTTGACCGCTTCTTTCACTTCGAGTTGCTCCATGAGCAACTATTATTTTCCTTGTTGTATCTGTTCTATTTCTTCATCGAAATTTTCTTGGAGAGAAATATTTTCATATTCTGCAATGTTGCGTTGTTCTATGAGTATGCCTTGCACTTGCTTCAAGGCCTGGGTGGATTTTTCTGTTTCTTCTTGTGCTCATCAAAGGTGAGCTTCGATTGTATCAACTAGTCTATGGAGTTGCACTAGCTAATCTCCCAACTCTGGTTTTCCTGATGGCAGGGGTGAAATGGAGACTACGCGGCTGGACTGAAGGGCCTGTTGTACCCCTTAGATTTTGACTCCAATTATCTCATATATTTATTCTTTCTTGGATTCTTGTTTCTCTGTTATTTATAGTGAAGCATCGTACAGGGTTGCGATGATGAATTCAAAATTATCATCGGAGGTGAGGATAATTTTCATCTTGGTCATGGTGGATTTTGATTTCTTCCAAAAAGAAGGTTTTGGGGGGGAAACCTTCCTCTTATTCAAGGGTCAACCTTGTCTCTGGGTGGTTTTACTTCACTTGGCTTCTGTTCAGCTTCTACTTCATCATCACCCCCTTAGTCAGGTGACACTAAAGCAGTCTTTCCTGAGGTGCTGCTTAAATTTTGGACCTCCTCTTTCTTCTTGGGTATATTTTGTTCTTTATGAGTGTCCTCTGGGATGTCAAGATCAGATATCTCTGCAAGGTTGGTGGGGATAAGGAGGTCAATAGAACATTCCTTAGTGATATCCTCAAGGTATTCTTTTGTAATTTTATAATATGACTGTAGTTTCTCTTTATGTTCATCTGCTCGCATTGTAATGTAGATGAAGTGTCGATCTGCACTGAACTTCATCAGGGTTTGGAATATTTGTAAGGTGTTCGAAGTCATGTGAGGCTCAACCTCGATGGCTCTCTTTAGTTGGAGGTATTATGTATGAAACACAACATTTGAATGCCAATGTTTGATCATATCACTTGAATACCAAAGGGTAGCAAACTTCGTAGCAAGAGGGTCAAACGGCTCTATGTCTGGGAAGGTCACACCTTTCGGCATCTCCCAGGTGAAAAATGCAATGAGGATATGGAGCCAGCTAAAATGAAATTCATAACCCTGATCATGTGCTTCTCGATAGTCTAGTTCCAACTAGTTAACTAGGTATTTTACCCAGTTCATCTGTAGGCCTTCCGTGCACTTCCCTGTGAGGTCAACGACAAAGCCGGTGACCTGCGTAGGTCAATTCTTCCTTAATAAATTTCTAGCTATCATTTGACATGCTAGGCACACTGCACCACTCTAGATGGAAGCTACCTTGTAGCCTCTTGTTACCTTCTCAACATCGCCATATGTATCCTTGATCTTTTGTGCTAGTGCGCGATCTAGGACTTTTCCAGGATAAAACTCCTGCCAGTCGGGTCCTTGCATACTCAGTCCTATGATCATGTGGATCAATTTTGGTTCAATTGTAATGTGATGGTATAGCCATAAATATCCTCCATGGTAACACGACAGTAGCAGCTTGACACATGCGTTGATGTCCTGGTGTCTTCAAGAGAATTTTCTGCATCATTAGGGATATTCCACCTTCTGAATCTTTTTCCTCAACATTTCACCTCTTTGATTCTGAAATGTGAGCTTCACCTCCTCCATCTCTTTTTCTATCGGTACATTCAAAATATTTATGCCCGATCTTTCCACAGACAAAACAATTTATCTCACCAACTCTTCCCCTTCCTCTTCCTCTTGCTCATGGAAAAGTGTTTCTATCGGCATATTGTCTTCCCTGTGAACTCCCTCCTCTTTCTGGGTAGTTATGAGGTTTATTTTCTTCATCTTTGGGATTTTGTACTCTTTCTTTGGAAACTTCTTTGCCTCTTCTCTGACTTCTACCTCTACCCCTTTGACCTTGCTTTCGGGCCAATTTCTCTTCTGCCTTTAAATCCATTTGATAAGCATCTTCTACATTCTTGATTGTCATCATGATCATCTCATATTGAATGTCATATCTCATACCATTCATGTATCTTGATATATTCTCATCATCACTCTCATGATGACCAAATATAATGTTTATCTTGTAGAACTCTTCAGTGTATTCCTTCACTGTCATCCCTTTCTATCTCAAATTTTGAATTCTTCAAAACAAATTAATTTGGTAGTCTCTGGGTATAAAATTGGACTTCATCTTGGCAACCATATTGTCTTAGATTTTGGTTCTTTTATTTCCCTTGAATCACCTTTCAACTTGCAGTTCATCCCACCACAGTGTTGCATGCCCTTTAAGTCTGGTGAAAACGTGTTTAACTTTCTTGTCTTCTTCGACATCCTCATAGATCTCTAAACCAATCTAGTAGCTCCTCAATGTCTAAGTTTCCTTCACACATGGGGATGTCCATTTTTTCTTTGGCCCCTATCCTTGCAACGACTCTGAATAGACATTCTTTTGCAACATCTTCAGCTACAACTTCTTCTTTAGCTCCGGCCTGTTATTGGATAAATCGATGAATGCGGACATAACCTAATCTCCATAGATCCACCTGGATCTAGAACAAAACAAGACAGGACATTATGTTTTCCCTAAGTTTCTATCATTGAATTTACTACCAAAGAAGGAATATATGACATACCTTTAGATACCGCTTCCTGATATCTTTGTTGTTCCTACTTTGCTTTGGTGCTCTTGTGAGATCAGATCTGCAATGGTACAAACCAACCAAAGTGAAAGAAACAATTGTAGATTCAATGAAAACCTAAACATGTTATCAAGGATTCATGTAATAAAATACTGATGATTTTATGGGAAAGAAACATGTCACGGTATCATATTAAGTAAAAGTGGAAGATACAACAAAATTGCCTTGATGTCGCAAGTTCCCTTTCGGTGGTCCTTTGTTCCAACACACACATACACTTGCTCTGAATTTGTATGAATATGGTCCACAAAATCTTAACGGAAAAATGGAGGCCTCAAGCATCAGTTGCAATAGGATCCTTCACACAGTCTTCAGCCTATTCTTTCAGAAATTCTTTCTTCAATCTTGCTTAACCTTTTCCATGAGAAACCCATCATTATATAGGAGAAGGTGAAGTGGTTGAAAGGATGAGGATGATCCCACCAAATCATATAATCCAGTAGGATCACAACCATACAGATTCCACCTTACATTCTAGAATATTATCCTTCTAGAAACTTCGTGAACTTCTTCATTTCCTTAGCTTCAAATGCCATTGCACCATGCCTATATAGCAGGTTGCAGTAACCCCGCGAGCCATACATAGAGCAGCCTATGGAAATCAAGGATTTTCACACTATGTACCACTTTCAGCCCGCGACGTCATTCTAAAAACATGCCTTGTAGGGGAAGAACTCAGTCATTTTCCTCATGTAAAAGATTTTTTTGAGAACCTGACCACATGCTTGTAGAGTCATCATTAGGGTGACCAAAATAATGTGTAACATGACCTCATTCTCAATTTCGGCTTCATTGATGTTTCCAACATCAATGGTTCATCTCTATGATGTCTCCATAGCATCTAATTGAGCATGAAGTTCTCTCATTTCCCTTTCCACAACTGGATTAGGCATAGCTCTCTCTTGACGTATTCTTGGTGGAATTGTTTCAATTTGTCCATGCAGAATTCAATAACAACTGTCCTCTATCTTCCCTCTACAGAAAACAAAAGTTGTTAACTAGGCTCTGATACCACCTAGCACAACACCCCTACCTCGGTAGGATTTTCTTGACCTCCCGGTCTAAGGATCATTCTTAATCTCCCCTTTGTTTCAAAATGAATCTTTGATTCATAGCTGGAATCTTCTCACTTGTAACCACAGGTCCTTCTAGAGTTACGATTGTGAGAACAAGAACAAGGCGCAACTATTAAGCCTTAATATTGGCTCATTACCCCTTAATTGGGGCATATTATATCAGTAATGTTATTTTATTTATGTCATCTTTAGGCCATTAGTTGTAATTATACCTCCTAGTCTCCTATATATACCAAGGAGACATTTTCATTTTTAATCATCTTATAATTGAACATTTAAGTGGGGTAAAAGGAGGTTTCCCCCTCGAAGAGGCTTATTATCTGAAATTATATCTTTTTCAAGGCGTTGATTACTTTTTCTAAGGTTTTTCTATGTTATATTGATATTTGGTTCTTAGCATATGGTATCAGAGCTCAACATCTTGGGGTTTTGTTGCTACATCTGAGACATGTTATAACCCTAATTTGCACCAGACATGCTTACCTGGCATCATGCCATCTCATATTCCTTATTTTCCAAAGCACTGCTAAACAACTCTTCTTAAAAACACTTTTTATAAAGGCCCATGTGCCCTGCTCTATTACTGTACACGTGTACATGCTAGCTGACCCAAAACAGCCCGCGTGTACCTACAAAAGCGCAAAAAAAGGAAAGTTGACGATGGAACACACAACTTTGGGTGAGTTAACTAAACCTTTTGGCCATGCATGGCTGAGGGTTCATCCAAATACCTAGCTTCTTCTAGCCTATAAAAGAAGGGTTAGGGGTCCCATTTGGAGGAGGAGAATCGTAGTAAAGAAACTATACCCAATTGCGCATTCCCTTCATCCCAACCCTTTAGCCATCTTTATGAAAAGAGAAATATAGAGAAAAAAAGTTGGAGGATAGTTGAAGAGGAGCCCAGGACCAGGTTCATGGAGCAGTGGTCAGCTTCATCATTGTAAATTGATTTGTTGAAGTTAATAATAAAGAAGTACATTTCCCGTCCCACCATATGACGCTTTCATGGTTTATTGCATACATGTTGATTGAATCTCTAACCCATTAATCTATATATCAAATGCATGTGGAGTTCTTTGTTTGTCTTGTGTGAATGCAGGTCATCCTTGGGAGGAGAGCTGCAGTCAAAGAGCGATCAAGCATGAAGAAGGATTGACATCAAACGCCTGAAATAAGGTATGCTCACTTGATCTTCTTAACTATGTATTTGCTTAAGAATAATGGGGATTAGGTCTGGGACGATGGTAGAAAGTAGGAATCTTTAGGTCTTTTCTGCATGCATGATAAAACCCTAAGTGCTAGTTTGTAGAGGTATTTCCCACTCACAACAGAATTGGCGACCATACTGGGGAGATCTCTAGGGTTCCTGGAAATATTTTCGGGTATTTTTAAGAACTGGTTTCATTTACCTATTTTTAGAGTTTCTGTAAAATCCTGAGCTAACAGAGATTCTGGTCTTCCATACCAGTTATCTCTATTTCTTTGCTTGACTGTATTTTTTTTTCTGAGACCCATAGAGGTACACACGACTTGTATAAGGTCTGCATGCATGCACCTGCACCCTGCATTCTCACAGCCCATGTGTACACGCTAGATGAGGAGGTGACAGTCGCGTGTATGATTCCAGAAAATTTCTTTTAAAGAGGCAGTCATCCTCTTCCCTATTAGAATTAGTCCTTCTCAGGGGTTTTTTGGAACTCTTTCTAGTCTTTGTTGTTTGCAGTCTATATCTTAGGTTTCACCTCAGATTGGTTTGTTCTATGAAGTTTTCCTTGAATTGTTTTCTTTTTCTGTTAAAGTAAGTGTCTGAGTCTTCAAGAGATTCTGGTTCTCAGTACCAGTAGTCTCTGCCTGGGATGGATTGCTTGGATTTCTATTTGTCTCAGAGTTTCAGATATACACGCGGCCTGTATAAGGCCAGCACCCATGTACACATGCTCTAACTTTACACATCTCACGTGCACACGCTTGTTGTGGAACTGTCAGGAGTGTGCTTGTGGAGAGAAATTTTGTTGAAGGTAAGGTAGCCATCCTTTCTTTTGACAAAGATTATACCTCTCAAGTTTGGGTCTCTGTCATAGCAGTCAGTAACTTAGGTTTGATCACAGCAATAGCTTTCTTTTTCATTTAGAAGTTTTCCTCAAAAATTTTCTTTTATAGGGTTTTTAGACAAGTGTGAGAGTCCAATTTTAATTTGCTTGTGTGTGATTTTTTAAAGTGACTCTTTGCGATCTACACTTAGGCCAGGAAGTTTTCTTAGTTTTGAATTGTTGATATTTTTCCTTTTTTCTTTGTGAGCATTCAAATAAAAAAAAAATCTTTCATTTCTTTGATGGTTAAAAAGTGTTGTTTTGCATTAGTAACCAGGGAAAAGTCTTTTCTTTCGTAATTTCTTGATGGTTTACTTAGATCATAAGTAGCTTGTAGTCGAGTGAAATCCTGCTTTGAGTTTGTTGTTCAAAGATCTTAGAAAAAATCTTAAGTTCAAAAAGTTGTTTAAGAGTTAAGTTAAGTAAAGGTTTTTGTTTCCAGCTTTCTGTTTATTTTTCTTTCGTCTTTCAAACATCACTAGTTTCAATTTCATAACCTTTGACTTAAGACAAGCCATAAAAATTAACGCTAAATCTAAAATTCATTAGAATTTTTATGTTTGTAGGTTCAACCAACTAGTTTAGGGTTAGGGCCTTGAATTAGGTTGGAGAGGAAACTCTTCAAGGCCATTAAAATCAAACATTGGATTCGAAGTTAGGGAGTGTCAAAGTCTAGTATCGTGAAAGTTATCTGGGACACCCCTCTAACACAGGGGATAAACACGAGGTCATGTGTGGAAAGGTAGCAGAGATAACCCCTCCAAAGCTGGACCAATCATAGTGGATAACACATATAGAGGGCTTGTCTTGGGATTCCGTCGATTGGATTTGCCACTGAGCTTCATGGGTATCAAATCCATTCAAGGTCCTAAGTTGCATTCTAAACCACTTGCTTTCGATACCCTTGATAGGTTTCAGGCTCGATACCTTGCTCATTGTGGTCTACCCGACTTTTGACTGTACCCGCCTGGTGACTGTTCGTGCGTTGGCAACCTAGTTGCCTATATTTTTAGGGACATACATAGGTGACTGGGGGGGTATACCATGATGCCTAGGATAGAAATTGGGCCATTCTTTACAGAGTATACCCAGAGGGTGCTTCCATGTTCGAGTTTCACTTGCACTAGTAATTTTCTCTAGTGTTGTTTGTTGTAACTGTTCTTCCAATTAGTTTAGCGTTTGCTTGTTTTATCTTGTAGGGACTTTTTTAGTGTGTGTTGTTTTTTGAACGAATAAATAGCCCTAGAGTGTCTTTGATATTCTCACATAGTGGAGGATCATGAGCTCCACCGGTCACGAAGGCTTCTAGGCCTATCACCGGTTACACTGGAGCCACCCCTGCCACCACTAAAGCGAAAGCTAGACCAACAAGGGTCTTTTGAAGTGACCGGGTCACAAGAAATTGTGCCCGACCAACATCCGGAGGAAGCGGCCATTTTAGAATTTGGAGAGAAATATCTTGGTCCACCTGAAACTCCAACCACTGATCTTTTGGCACCCATTATCGTACCATTTCACCCTTATGAGTGCCAGACAGTGTCCCACGCAGCAATGGAAACAAATGTTGTCACTCCTTGTGGGAATTCTTCAAATCCCACTACGGTTGTCACCACAAGAAAGTTTCCACCTATTAACCCACCGTCAGCCGTCTGAGCCACCATGGTCTTGATCACCTCTACTTCGCATAGTGGTCTGATCCCGTCTATGGCGGCAACCACAACACCTTTCCCACCAAGTGCGATAGGCCCTCCATTTTCATACGGGATGCCTAGCTCAGGTACAAGTCCTATACTTTCCTACTCCACTTCACAAAATTTAGGTCAAGGGGCAGGGAGCTCTAATGCTCCTTTGAAAGGCCACATGGGTGGCACATTAGTTCCTTTTAATTATTTCCCTTACAGGGGAGGTCATATACCTCTTTCGTCCCTTTCACTCGGTGGCATGCATCAACAATCTGTCAGGCCACTTGCACACCATAGTTTATTTGGAGCAGGGATTCAAGGAATGACTTCGCATAATATGCCAGTAGGTTTGACACCATTTTATTTTTTCATTTCATTTGGTAACAACGCCTTCTCATCAGCTTCTTTCCCGACTGGGGGAAACCCCAGTTTTAGACAAACTATTCCTATGCAGGGTATTATTCCTACACAAGGGGCAAACCTAGGAACTTCTTCTGCATCAGGGCCCTGGAATTATGGGCAGAGATCTGTTCACTCATTAGGAATGTCGATATGGAGCAATTCTTTCTATAGTCAATGGAACCCCAGACAAGGTACTATGCCTATCCCCACAGGATCGACATGGGGCAACCCTTCCCAAATTCCTATGAATGTAATGCACGCCCATCCATCTACGTCCTATTTTGGGAATCAATCGATGATGTCTCCTCACATGCAAAATCCATATGCTGGTCATGGCCATGGGTTTTACCAAAACCTAGGAAAGTAGCTGAACTTTTCCTGGCAACCTGGTGCCAGGAAAACTCCAGGTCCCTTTTTCCCAGGTTATCACCAATAACCCAAACTACCTTTTCTGGAAACCTTTCATTTGCCAGACTTGACAAGGTTGTTGAATGACCTTATCTGTCACTATCCGCATTGGCCCCCTATGTTGATGAATCTTTCTTTGGACATACCAAAGTTTGAAGCGAAGCCGAATGAAGATCCAGGCGATCATGTGACTACCTTCCACCTTTGGTGCTCATCTAACACATTGGAAGACAACTCCATGCAGTTTCGATTGTTTCAACATAATCTCATTGGGAGTGCTGCAAAATGGTACATTGAGCTCGACCGCTCAAGATACTCTTCCTTCGGCGAATTGGCAATGGCCTTCCTAAACCATTTCCAATTACTTGTGAGATATGATGCTGGCACATAATTGCTGGCCAATTTCACACAAACAAAAGTGGACCATATCTCTGATCACATCTGAGAATGGAGACATTGGAAGTGTTTAATTAAGGTGCCAGTCCCACCAGCATTCCTGCTCGAGTGGTTCCTTAAGTCTTTGGTCCCACAGTTATCCAAAGACATCGCAACATCATGGGTGTTTTTTGAAGAAGACACCATCATGAGAGCTCAACATCTTTAGCTTATCTATTCTCAGTTCGATTTATTATACGAGATCTTGCTAGATGCACCATGCTCAATACTTGATAAAACTAGACAGAGAGTTGGACCACATGCCGATGGTATTGTTGGTTCATCAAAAACAAAGCCCACTGAGAAATTGACGAAGAAATTACAACAATTATCTATACAACACACAACGGCCAACCAAACTACTGTTTTGGTTGCTCCCCCTACTAAAACGTCGGATGTACACACAGTGAAATCGACAAATCCAAAGGCCACCCAACATCCTGAAGGAAAGAAAAAACAATGAAAGAAAGGTAAGGGGGATAAGAAACCCACTGATAATGCTGGCGGGGGAAACACTGAGAAACGGAAGGCGAGGTATCCGTGCAACCTGTGCATGGAAGACCACCTGACCCACCAATGTCCTCAGCTTGCAGTGGCCCAAAAGTTTGTGACACAACAACAACCTGTTGTGTTAACCAATCCATTTCAGCATGGGCAAAACCTAACCCAATACTCTACAAGCGCGGAAGGGGGCAATCAAGGACCCTCTCCGTCTTTGAACAATCCCGCATCTGCGAATGTATATATGATGACAGGTGATGATTTTATATCAACTAGAGCACATGAATACAGTAAACCAAGCAATTCTAAGAAGGGAAAAGAAGCTAAACTCCCATCTCTTCCTCTACAGATTGAGAATAATTTGGGTGAAACAATGACACGCATCCCAAAAGGAACGTTCAAAAAACATTCTCACAACCAAAATGCAAGGGCCGCCCAGAACTATTATGTGGTGGAGGATTTGTCTCAAACCCCTTGTGCGATGTCCTCTTTGGAGGTCCTCCAAAGCTGCCCTTCCTAGAGGAAATCTTTGTTAACTGCTTTAGGATCTACTGAGACTTGTAATCCGGGTACCATCATGCTAGATACAACTGACTTAAAACGGCATCTTCCTTACCACAGAGCATTTCAAATAGTAGTGGCTCACCCCACGAAAAATTTTACTCGAAATATTTTCTGCATGGTGGTTGATGAGGGTGCCTCGACATACGTTATGCCATTGGCATGTTGGAAGGCCATTGGCCAACCTGTTTTGTCTCCATCACCTACTCTTCTCACTGCTTTTGATGGTTGTTCGTTCCGACCACATGGTATCATTCCCTCTTTCCCCATGCATTTGGGAGGGAAGACCGTGTGCGTCGAGGTAGAAGTAGTCGATGCATCCCTCAACTACAAGCTCTTGTTAGGAAGGAGTTGGACTTATTCCATGCAAGTAGTGGTTGCTACAGTTTTCCATGTCTTGTTGTTTCCACATGAGGACCGGATTGTGACCATTGATCAATTTTCTTTCTCCAGACCTGACCCTTCATTGGGGATGTCTACGGTCCCAATGATTGATAATCCTCAACCAGGCATAGTCAACATAGGGTTGGGTTTGTGCCCATCTTTGATGGGTACCTTTGATTACCTGACCCCTCAAGGCAATGTCAAGTTCATATCCGACCACCATAAGGTTGATATTTTCCAAGTTTCGTCGTTTCGCATGACTTACTTCACCGATCTGTGGATACTTCCTTCCCCATTGGCCACGATGGAGGGGATAGGGCACCCGGGCATGTCCATGCCCTTGTCTGCAACTGAAGTAGCATATTCTTTAGTCCAGCAAGCTTCAGCCAACCCAGATCCAACTTCTGCACATGAGTTAGATCCGCTTCTAGAGCCTATTTGGGCTCAAGGTTCTCTCACTGACACCAATTCATTAGATTTAGTCTTTCCCTATGATGAAGCAGTAATTGAAGTAATGACTTGGGTCTTGTCCTATTAATCCCTTAGTTACACATGAGGTATATCTTGAGGGTAATATGGCAACCATTGTTGAAACCATACCAATCAATATCTCCAGAACCCCTAGCGTCGTGGAGAATGTTTTCTTCGAAGCTGACTGCTCCCCCAGAGAGATTCAAATCTACACAGATTTATTTAAAGAATTCTGTGACATTTTTTCCTGGTCTTACGAGGAAATGCCTGGTATCGATCCAAAAATAGTCGAACATGAAATCACAACTTATCCAGATGCCAAGCCTATCCGGTAGAAGCTTCATCCAGTTAACCCCAGGAAAGAAACAACCATTAAGGTTGAAGTTGAGAAACTGCTAAAAGTCAGTTTTATCTATCCTATCCATTTGACCCAATGGGTGTCAAACCCTGTATCGGTCAATAAAAAACAAGGCACGATTTGTGTATGTACAGACTTCCATGATTTGAACAAGGCTTGTCCCAAAGATAATTTTCCCACAGCATTCATCGACCAGATAATTGATGAATGTGCAGGTTGCGAGGCCTTCTCTTTCATGGACTATTTTTCGGGATATAACCAAATACAAATCAAACCCGAAGACCAGCACAAAATGACATTGATCTGTCAATGGGGTACATTCGTGTATCGTAAGATGCCTTTTGGTCTAAAAAAAGATGGAGTGACCTTTCAACGGGCCATGTCTTTTTCTTTCCATGATATCAAGCATATAGTCTAGGCCTATTTAGATTATTTAGCATCTCGATCTCACAAGAGAACGGATCATCCCACACACCTCGGACTTATCTTTGAGCGTATTCGCTACTTTCGGATTTGCTTGAATCCAAACAAATGCATCTTTTGCGTAACATCAGGACATTTGTTAGGTTTCATAGTATCAACAACAAGGATCATGGTTGATCCTCTCAAGGTTGAGGCAATAATTCAGTTGCCTTCCCCATGCACAATTCTTCAACTTCAGAGTCTACAGGGCAAGGAAAAATTTTTAAGAAATTTCATTGCCAACTATGCCGAGATCACAAAGGGATTTATGCACTTACTGAAGAAAGACGTTCCTTTTCATTGGGATGATGCCACCCAATGCTCTTTCTATGCATTAAAACACGCCCTCACGACTTCCCCTCTACTTCGACCACCTAACTATAACAAATATTTCTTATTATACCTGGATGTAATAGAGTCAACCATAGGCATGGTCTTAGTTCAGGAGGATGACTTGTTCTCATAATATGTGATTTATTACCTGAGTTGAGGCCTCGTAGGACCATAACTCAATTAATCTCATATCGAAAAAATTGCATTGGCAGCAATTCATGTTGTTCAACGATTCCGTCATTATGTTATGTTTAGCAAGACCACCGTCATTGTTGTCGTGAATCCATTCCTGTACATGTTGACATGACAGTTAATAGGAAAAAAGATCAGTAGATGGATAGTTGTCCTCCAGGAGTTTGACTTAGATTTCATTTCAGTGAAATCCAAAAAGTCATTGGTCTTCGAAGAACTTATTTCAGAACTTCCAGTTGAGTCAGGTGATTTTGTGTTCGAAGAGTCACCTATTAGAGGAGATATGTTTTTGATTACCTCTTCGGATCCTTGGTATGAAGACATACTTATCTATCTCCAGACTGTGAATTTCCCCACCTCTGATTCTCATGATGAGCGTCGAATCATATGCCATCAGGCTAAGAATTATCTCATACTCGATGATACATTGTATTGGAGAGGTGTAGATTGCATCCTGCATAGATGTTTCACTCACGAAGAAGTGGTTATCATGCTTAACGATTGCCATATCGGAGCGTGTGGTGGTCATTTGTCTGGGTTGGAAACAACCCGAAATATTCTACGAGAAGGTTACTTATGGCCGACACTAATCAAAGATTGTATCGAATCGGTCAAGAAGTGCCACCCATGCCAGATCTTCTCTCGGAAGATGAAGGCACATCTCTCTCCCATGTTTCTTGTCATCACAGTTGGTCCCTTCACCAAGTGGGGGATTGATTACACTACATGCAACCATCCTTCAAGAAGGGGGAACCATTACATCATCATAGCCATAGACTACTTCATGAAGTGGGTCGAAGCTATGCCAACATTTAAAGATGATGGAGAGACTGCAACTCTCTTTTTATTCAACCAGATAATAGCAAGGTTCATCATTCCAAGGGAGATTGTCACTGACCATGGAAGTCACTTTCAGAACTAGATGATGACTGAGTTAACATCAATCTTGGGTTATGGAAAGAACATTCGTCACCCTACTACCCTCAAGAAAATGGTCAGGTGGAAGCTACGAATAAATCTCTTAAGACCATCCTACAGTGAACGATCAACTCAAACAAGTCAAATTGGTATTTGATGTTATACTTGGCATTATGGGCTTACCGAATGTCTGTTAAGACTGCAACTAGTTTCTCACCTTTTCAACTCACTTACGGGCTAGAAGCAGTCTTTCTTATCGAATGTCGGATCCCGTCCCTAAAGTTGGTAGTACAATTATTGCCAGACACTTCTCCACTTGAAGATTGATTATTATACCTTGAGCAGCTCAATGAGCAGCGTCGTGATGTGGCTCTAGACAACAAGGCTCACAAACATAAAGTCAAGTGTCAATATGATAGGTCCGTTCATCCTTGAATTTTGACTGAAGGTGACCTTGTCTTGGTCTATGACCAAGATAAGGACCCCCCTAGGGGCAGGAAAATTCAAACCCATGTGGTTCAGACATTTCATCATAAAAGAGGTTCTAAAAAAGGGTGTTTATCATCTGGTTGACTTTGAAGGGAATGCTTTGGCAGAGCCTAGAAATGGACTCTACCTCAAGAAGTATTACTCATAGGTAGGTCACCATGGGTAACGCTTTGTAACATATGTATAGTCTTTGTACTATTACTTTTTAGTTTCTTTTAGTGTTATGGACATGTCATTTTTTATGTATCTTTTGTCACTATGGAATATGTCAAGTGAATCCAAGGTGTTCATTGGGTACGTAGATGGTGTGCACACTCGGAGGCTTGCCTCCACAACTTGGGTAATTTTTTCACCTCGAGGCCAGTTATTATCTTCCAGAGGTATATGCTTAGGTGACACCACAAATAATGTCACCGAGTATAGTGCAGTTATTGAGTTTCTTCATGATGTCTTGTCATTTGGTATCTCTCATCTTCAGGTCTATCTCGACGCTCAGTTGGTTGTGTCTCATTTAAATAGATTTTACCATGTTCATGATCTGACTTTACACTGACGACTCCTTAGGGTACGTCTCTTAGAACGAATCTTTGATTATATTACATGTGTTCATGTTCCTAGGAGATTAAACCAAATTATAGATACTCTAGCTAATCAAATTTTAGATTGGCATAATGAACACATATGAAAGGACATACACATAAACATGTAAATACATTTTTTGCAAAAATGATCCATAAGACACAAAAAGACATAAAAATCCATATATAACATCATAGTCACCAGAGTACATAGGTGGACGCAAGTGCCTCAAAAATATGACCAATAACGAGTCACAGGGATTATGCCCTCAAACAATATATACAAGTAGTGCTCTCGACACGTGAAAATTCTAACTAAGGTCAGGGCCTGTGGGCCCTATTGTACTGATCAAAAACATTTTCCAAACATCGAAACAATTGGACCCATGTCTGTGGTGCCCCCAGTACATGAGGCTGCATAGATGGTGGAAGATAATCAATCTCTGCCATAGGGACCATGTGGGTGAGTGCAGTAAAGTTCCGCTTGACTCATCTCAACACCCTCTCAGCCTCCCCGACTGGAAGATCTCTTGTTGTTGTTGGTCCCCCTGCGACAGTAGGTGCAGCCCTTAACCGAGGATGATGCCTGTTCCTCACATAGTCCTTAGGTCACACTGGTCCCACATCTGCACAAAACAAACACATATCCATCAAATACTCTGGTATAAAAAAATGATATATAACAAAAGAAACAAAAAAAAATTACATATGTTTCACAAAAAAAAAAAAACAATGAAACAATGATGAAAACTTATCCATCTCTCCTCGCTCCTCACTAGGAGGCACTGGTATTTCAGGATCTCTTGAGAAATCAATCCTAGCATAAGGGTAATCCTCTATGATTGGGATCTGTTGTGACAACCAAGTGAAGAAATCATCGTCGAAGGACTCATTGGTCCTTCTACCACCCTATCATGGTAGTAACACTGCCCATATACAAACTGTAGGAAGAGAGGCCTGATATCCTCCTACCACTACTTGAGGACTGAAGCTCGAAACTCTTTCAAATAAGAAAGAGCATAGAATGCTCCCAAACCCAAAGTTCCTCTGTGTCCGTGACCGGAAATCTGTCAACTGCCTCTTCATACAATCTAACAATGTTGTGCTCCAGTCAAATTTTTGTGCATTTAAGCACTAGACTACACAATTAATTTGTTCATAGGATGCCTGATGTAGAGCTGCAGAACTAGTAATCTGCCCAATAAGAAACACAATCGCCTATAGAGATAAGTCAATAATCTTGCTTATGGGAACCTATGAGCTCGAGCGGTCTGTACCAGCCTCACAGTAAAGTCCTATCAATTCCGCTATGTTATGCAGCCCCAAAGGAAATGTCCAAAAGTTGACTGGTTCCGCTCTCCTAGAGAGGCCATCCAAAAAATATATATCCTCTATCATGGGCACCAGTGACTGTCCCTCTAACATAAACACCTCTTCATCCAGATGCCAATAATCAACCAAGGCATTCAGTATCCTAGGTTCTGCCCACATAAAAGGACATAAGAAGAACTTGAGCAACCCACATTGCATCAAGGCAGCCACAACATTTGGGTCTTCCCCGACCAACTCACTAACCTCCTCATGCTCTCTTTCTCTCCAATGAGCATACATCTTGCAAAACACCAAGGTTCAGGAGGGTTAACCCTTGTTGTCTAAACTTTTTTCATTCAATAAGGGGGTCCACGTGAGCTGTAATGCTGACAGTCACGTGTACACGCATGCAGTTTTTACTCTTCCCGAATGTACACGTGGCCTGTCCTAAGACAGTCCACATGGACCTAGGGCTGACCTTTTGAAGGTTGACGCCCCCCAAAACATGGAAACCAAAGAAAAAATAAAGATTTAAATTGCAAGATAAGAGATTTTGTACTTACTTGGTCTAGACAGATGGTCGTTTCATCCACTATAGCTCTCGGAATCACCACTTTTATCAAAGGTTTTTTTTTGGCTCCAGAGTCAATTTCCAAATAAGAAATGGTGATAATGAGTTGTCGGCTTCTATTTATAGACTTTTTGGCCCCCCTTATCATTTTATTTAAAAAAAAAACCATTTAGAGTGATTCAGGAGCTGCATTGGAGGGGTATGATCGGGTATCGGGACATTTTTTTGGAGTTTTGGGTAACTTTTGACAGTCCGTGGAAAAATTTTAGATGAAAAACTTGAGCATGTAGGTTAGGTTTCTACCCTGACTTTTGTATCTCATTGTCTTTTTTCCTTTTCCATAGGATCGATTCCATTAGGTTGCGACATGGAACCATCATTGTTGCCTTAGAAGTGTCGTGATTTGGTGGTAGAGCTTACCGGAACATGGATGCCCTAGGTAGATCTTGGTTGCATTATGGTGTCCATGCTGTCTCTAATCACTATAGGCTTGGGAGTCCTTGTTGTTTTTCCATGATTATGAGTTTGAGCCTCATTTTGCATGATTCCTTTTCACTCTTGAAATCACCCTCGCGACTTCCAAAATACATAATGGGTCTTCTTTTAAGCCCTTTTTAGACCCTCTAAACATGAAAAGATTGTCGAGGGATCTTGTGGCCTTTCATGCTCGTTAAACTAAAATTTGAAATCACGTTTGTCCAACAATAGTTTACCCCTTTTTCGGTCTAGACGGTCAACTGTACGAACAAAGGTATACTCTAAGGAACTTCAGTTCTCTAGAAGATTACTCTCAGGTATCGTTTTAACCCTTTTTCGGGCCTGAGGGACTAAATTTACGAAAAATGAACCCCCACTGAGTCCATAGTTAATCTCTTTTCAGACTATCTAAAATTGAAAAGATCGTTGAGTGACCTTATTCTTTCACACTCATTAAACTGGTCTAGAATAACATTCCTGACAGAGTCCATAGTTAATCTTTTTTTAGACTCCTTAAAAATGAAAAAATGACCGAGTGACCTTGTCTTTATCACACTCGTTAAAATGGTTTTGAATAGACGTCTTGTCGGTGCTAGTTTACCCCTTTTTCGAACCGATTAGACTACCTTTGAAAAGGGTACCCCAATGGAGTCTCCTTTTACGTTTTTTCAGTCTCTCTAAATATGAAAAACCACCGAGCTTACCTTCTTTGGGCTCGTTAAACTTACATCGAAGGATGTTACCATTGTGTGTTTTTGTTAACCACGTTTGCATACCTATGTATTTGGTCTAAATGTCGGCTCCATGTTGCTCTCAACTAAACCATTTGAAGCATACCTTATACACAAGCCTTGTAGCACTTTGGCTCTGCGTATTGACACCTTTGGTCCTCGGAGGATTTTTCCCGAGTGTCATTGCTCTGAACATCAGTCTTGTCCTTGTGCCTTGCACTTGTATGTTTGTAACACTCATTCCTCCATTGTAACGTAACATTCTTTTATTCTTTTTTCCAAAATCATTGAAAAAGACAAAACAAAATCAAATACACCCCAAAAAGAGGAAGGGAAAAGTATTTTCTTTATTGGTAGCACAATAACTCTCCCTTGGATAAAGAACATTTGTCTGTTTGTTCGTCAAACTCTAGGATTTAATACGACCTTAGGAAGTTGTTCTCTCTACATAGATCTTTTTCCTCCTTGGTTTGGTTATTCTTCCAAACATATGGAGAGTTTGTGTTGCCTCTTACCTCATGAACTTATGTTAATTCCATGCTGCCTAAGTCTCATCATTTGTTGTGTTGTTGTCCAAGGGAATTTTTTACCAAGCCTGAGTCGGCCCCTCTGCAGTTTGTCTCTTGCCCTCATACTCGGCCATCCTGAACATCCAATCAAGTATTTGTTTGAAATCAATGAAGCCTTCAATCTGATCATCAAGATTCTCTATTCCATGACCGACGAGTTGTCGAAGACCTCTGGGTAGTGAAGTTGTACACTCATATTACACTCCTACCCAAGTTTTGAAGATTTTGAAGTTGTTTCTCTAGCTCTAAAGACCTCATCTCCAACCATCAGGCCTTATGAGCTTCTAAGACGATGGATACTCTACATGTATATCTTTTTGATTTAGAGATGTAGCTCTGTTGTGTATTGTTCATGGCTACACTTCACATAGTTCTATGACATGGATCTACAGTGTATTTGATTGGTAGCCATGATTTTATTTTATCCCGAGCATGGGTATTCCCACCTCGGTGAGACAATTGTTATTTTTGCAGATGACACCTCTAGATTTCTGGTCCCTGGGCTCACTTGTTCGGCACATCAGTAATGTATTTCGGCCATCATATGCTATTCTGACCTCACACACTAGGGGGCATCTGTTATAACCCTAATTTGCACCAGACTTGCTTACCTGGTATCCAACCATCTCAGATTCCTTCTTTGCCAAAGAACTGCTGAACACTTTTTATAAAGGCCCACGCACCCTGTTCTATTACTGCATGTGTGTACATTCTAGCTGACCCAAAACAACCCGCATGTACCTACAAAAGCATGAAAAAAAAGAAATTTGTCGACAGAACACATATCTTTGAGTGAGTTAAATAAACCTTCCGCCCATGCATGGATGAGGGTTCATCCAAATACCTATCTTCTTCTAGCCTATAAAAGAAGGGTTAGGGGTCCCATTTGGAGGAGGAGAATCATAGTAAAGAAACTATACCCGATTGCACATTCCCTTCATCCCAACGCTTTAACCATCCTTGTGCAAAGAGAAATATAGAGAAAAGAAGTTGGAGGACAATTGAAGAGGATCCCAAGACCAGGTTTGTGGAGTAGTCGTCGGCTTCATCATTGTAAGTTGATTTGTTGAAGTTAATAATAAAGAAGTGCTTTTATTGTCCCACCATATGAGGTTTTCATGGTTTATTGCATACATGTTGATTGAATCTCTAACCCATTAATCTATATATCAAATGCATGTGGAGTTCTTTGTTCGTCTTGTGTGAATGCAGGTCAGCCTTGGGAGGAGAGCTGCAGTCAAAGAGCGATCAAGTGTGAAGAAGGATCGACATCAAACGCCCGAAATAAGGTATTCTCACTTGATCTTCTTAACTATGTATTTTCTTAAGAATAATGGGGATTAGGTTTGGGACGATGGTAGAAAGTAGGAATCTTCAGGTCTTTTCTACATGCATGATAAAACCCTATGTGCTAGTCCATAGAGGGATTTCCTACTCACAACAAGACACCTTGGAATTTTCACTATAACTTGTTTTATACAATGTTTTTTAAGGAATGACTTGGAGTATATTTAGTAGATGAATCAAGGTACGTTGGTTTCAAAATTCATCTTTTGAGGCCTTATACGTTCAGAGATACAACCTGTACAAGATAGGGTTCTGGAATCATCCAGAACTAAGTCACTGCGGAATTTTCGCTATAAATTTGTTTTTGTAACATTTCAAACCCTGAACTTCAGAGGCTATTCACAGAAATTAGTAAGGTATCTTTGGTAAAAATTTCAGCTTCTGGGTCATCTTAAATTTGTAAATACACCCTGTGTGAGATAGGGTATTTGACTAGTCTCAAGAAGGTGTTCCAGGTAAAACAATCATAACTTCTTCCTAGAGTATCCAAATTGAGTGGGACTAGTTTCATTGGATCATGGACAACCTGTATTATTTCTGGTATGAGTTTCATAATTTTATATCAAGCATTTTGTGCAGGGAACGCTATACAAGTAAGATCTCCTGGAAAGGCCAAAACTCAGCAAGTTGTGGGGAAGTTACAGTAAATTCCACTTGGCACATCCAATTTTGATCAGACCTGTGGCATTGTAGAGAAGAAATATTAGAGAACTACATAAAATAAAGTTTCATATGCAAAAGGGTCGAAACTTGGGAGATACAACAGAAGAAAGATTTTCTAGCAGAACCACCTAAAAATCAAGGTTCAAAAGTGATACTTGGCCAACATGCCACCCAAAAAGGGAACTTATACACCAAATAAGCCTCCAGAAAATCCTACTTGGACTCTTGATGAAGGTGAAGAAATGCATAGGGACATAAATTATTTACAAAAGAAGATAGTAACAAAAGATGAACTACAAGAGATGATGGAGGATTTAAAAGGGGAGATCATGGAAGTATTGAAACATTTCTTAATAGAGAAGACACCTAAAAGTGAAAATGCATCCCATGAAATTCATGATGAGGAAACAAGGAAGGTGAATCAAGAATGGATAAACTCCAACTTTGGTTTGAAGACCAACCACGTTCCTAAGATTGATATCAAGAAGTTTGATGGCAAGGACCCAATCACATGGATACTTCAGATGGAGAAATTCTTTGATCTCCATAATGTGCCACATACACAAAAGGTACGAATTGCTTCTTTATATTTAGAACCTAATCAATTTGTATGGTATCGATGGATTT